>PVHX01023464.1:0-25686 GCA_004024805.1 Geosciurus inauris
GTTCCCTCCTTTTCTATTTCATGAAATAGTTTGAGGAGTGTTGGAGTTAATTCTTCTTTGAAAGTCTTGTAGAACTTGGCTGAGAATCTGTCTGGACCTGGGCTTTTCTTGGTTGGCAGGCTCTTGATGGCATCTTCTATTTCCTTGCTTGAAATTGATCTGTTTGAAGTTGTGTATGACCTCTTGGTTCAGTTTGGGTAGGTCATATGCCTCTAGAAATTTATCAGTGTCTTCAGGGTTTTCTATTTTTCTGGAGCATAAATTTTCAAAATAGTTTCTAATTATCCTCTGTATTTTAGTAGTGTCTGTCGTGATATTTCTTTTTTCATCACGAATTTTAGTAACTTGGGTTTTCTCTCTTCTTCTTTTCATTAGGGTGGCAAGGGTTTGTCAATTTTGTTTATTTTTTCAAAGAACCAGCTTTTTGTTTTATCAATTTTTTGAATAGTTTCTTTTGTTTCAATTTCATTGATTTCAGCCCTGATTTTAATTTTTTCCCGTTTTCTACTTCTTTTGGTATTGGTTTGTTCTTCTTTTTCTAAGGCTTTGAGATGAAGAGTCAAGTCATTTATTTGTTGACTTTTACTTCTTTTAATAAATGAGCTTAATGCAATGAACTTTCCTCTTAGCACTGCCTTCATGGTATCCCAGAGATTTTGATATGTTGTATTGGAGTTTTCATTCACCTCTAAGAATTTTTTTTATCTCTTCCCTGATGTCCCCTGTAGTCCATGCATCATTCAATAGCATATTATTTAGTTTCCAGGTGTTGGAGTAGTTTCTATTTTTTAATCTGTCAGTTATTTCTAATTTTATTCCATTGTGGTCAGATAGGATGCAGGGTAGTATCTCTAGTTTTTTGTATTTGCTAAGACTGGCTTTGTGACATAACATATGATCTATTTTGGAAAAGGATCCATGTGCTGCTGAGAAAAAAGTGTATTTACTCGTTGAGCACTTTATATATGTCTGTTAAGTCTAAACTATTGGTAGTTTCATTGAGTTCTATGGTTTCTTTATTTAGTTTTTGTTTGGAAGATCTATCCAGTGGTGAGAGAGCTGTGTTAAAGTCACCAAGTATTATTGTGTTTTGGTCTATTTGATTCTTGTAATTGAGAAGGATTTGTTTGATATACATAGAAGCCCCATTGTTTGGGGCATAGATATTTATGATTGTTATGTCTTGTTGATGTATGATTCCCTTAAGAAGTATTAAATGACCTTCTTTATCCCTTTTCACCAGCTTTGGTTTGAAGTCCACTTTATCTGATATGAGGATGGAAACTCCTGCTTGTTTGCAGGGTCCATGTGAGTGATACGTTTTTTCCCACCCTTTCACTTTCAGTCTGTGGATATCTTTTCCTGTGAGATGAGTCTCTTGAAGGCAGCATATTGTTGGGTCCTTTTTTTAAATCCAGTCTGTCAGTCTATGTCTTTTAATTGGTGCATTTATGCCATTCACATTCAGGGTTATTATTGAAATATGATTTGTAGTCCTGGTCATTTTGGTTTATTTTTGGTTTTTACCTTGACTTGGTTTCTTCTTTGATTGCCCCCCCCCCTTTTTTAGTGTAGTTCCTCTCTTTGTGTATTTTCATTGCTGGTTTTCATTTGCTCCTCCTAGAATATTTTACTGAGAAAGCTGTGTAGTACAGGCTTTCTTGCTATAAATTCTTTTAACTTTTGTTTATCATGGAAGGTTTTTATTTCATCATCAAATCTGAAGCTCAATTTTGCTGGATATAAGATTCTTGGTTGGCATCCATTGTCTTTCAGGGCTTGGAATATGTTATTCCATGATCTCCTGGCCTTTAGGGTCTGGGTTGAAAAATCTGCTGAGATCCAAATTGGTCTCCCCTTATATATAATCCGATTCCTCTCTCTTGTGGCCTTTCAAATTCTATCCTTATTCAGTATGTTGAGCATTTTCATTATAATGTGCCTTGGTGTATAGCTGTTGAAATTTTGTATATTTGATGTCCTGTAAGCCTCTTGTATTTGATTTTCCATGTTTGGGAAATTTTCTGATATTATTTCTTTGAAGAGATTGTGCATTCCTTAGGTTTGAAATTCTGCGCCTTCTTCTATCCCAATAAATCTTAGATTTGGTCTTTTGATGCTGTCCCATAATTCTTGTATGTTCTGTTCATGATTTCTTACCATCTTCACTGTATGGTCAAGTTTATTTTCAAGATTGTGGTTTTTGTCTTCATTATTCGAGGTTCTGTCTTCCAGGTGATCTACTCTGCTGGTGATGCTTTCTATTGAGTTTTTTATTTGGTTTATTGTTTCCTTCATTTCAAGAATTTCTGATTGGTTTCTTTTCACAATCTCTAACTCTTTCTTAAAGTAATCTTTTGCTACTTGTATTTGCTCTCTTATCTCTTTGTTAGAGTGATCAATGGTTGCCTTTGTTTGCTCTCCTAATTCTTTGATGGATTGATCAATTTTTGCCTGTATTTGCTCACTTAAGTCATTCTTTAATTCACAGATCATTTTAATTATGTACATTCTGAATTCTTTCTCTGATATTTCATCAACTGTACTGTCAAGGGATTCTGTTACTGTGGTATCAAGGTTTATTTGGGGCACTTTCTTCCCTTGTTTTTTCATATTGATTATGTTGGTTATTTATCTTCCTTTCTTGCAATGCCAATCTGAGGTATTGTGGCTTCTATCCTAGAATCTAGTATTGACACTACAGATTACCTATATCTCACTTTGGAGTTACTTCTGGTCCCCAGCAGGTGTCCCCAGATAGACACTATTGCCACTAAAGTTGGTGGCGGCGGTAGTGAACATACCTCAAGAGGGCAGTGGGTGTGGCCTTGGCTGGGCTCCCATGGAGGTCCCTGAAGATGGTTTTGGGCCCTCTCTTGTGCTCCTGCCGGGTCTGCAGGAACTCTGGAGAGGAACTGGGGTAGGGCAGGCCTCACTTGGGCAGGGTGTCACGCAGGAGTCTCTATGTGCGACCCTTACGTGGGTGTGGGCTTCCCTGTGTCTGGCGGCTAGCAATCTCTGGTCTGCCCTTAGCTGGGCACCTGTGGAGTTCCCTGAGGGTAGTTTTGGGTCCTCTTTCATCTGCTTATCTTAAGGTCAACTGGCTTATACCTGAATTACTTCTGCAAAGCCCCTTCACTGTAGAACCCACTTAGCGTTTGGGTGCCTAGGAGGACTCTAGATGTCCTCCAGGGAAGACTCCAGAAGCCTGAGACCCAGCTCAAAACTCTGCCATCCAGGCAAAGGGAACAGCCCATAGGAAGATCAGGCAGGCAGGAGCACGAGCCTCCTGCCTCTGCCATAGCAGGGGGAGTCCTGCTGGGCCAGGGCGAGGCAGCAGCAGCCAGAGAGCTCGGCCACGGTAAGGATGGTGAAAGGCCTGTCCTGTGACAGGTGGTGACGGGTTCAGTGCAGTGTGTGACTGGCCAACCTTGGAGGCACATGGTAATGCACACCTGTAATCCAGCTCCTGGGGAGGTTGAGGCTGGAGGATTGCGAGTCCAGGCCAGCCTAGGCGGCTGAGCGAGACTCACACACCTAACTGGACCAAGCACAGGGTGTGGCTCAGTGTTCAGTATGGGGTCAAATCCCTTGGGCCAGAGCACCCTGAGTCAGGTCGTGTGGCTCTCCGGCCACAGGTTTGCCCGACCCCCTCCTAGGCTGACCCTTCCATCCTCCAGAGTCAATTCAGCTGTGACCCCTCAGGGGAACCCCAGCAAGATCAGCCCCCCATACAGACTGTGGTTCCACCAAGGCCCCCTGGGCCCTGATGGCTGCTGGCCCAGGACGCTGCGTTTCTCAGGTCCCACCCCACGGTGGTGCCCCTGCAGTTGGACATAGGACCTGCCCCTGGCCCTGTGCCGCCCTGGCCCTGCAGTGTGGTGTCAGCAGGCCAGGTGGGTGGTCTCTAAAGAGCCCGCTGGCAGGGGAGTCCATCCTGGCTGCACGCCAGGGACATGCCCTGAGGGTGCGACTGATGGGTAGCTGGGGTGACACCGCTGTACCCTGAGCCCTTCCCAGCCTGCTCCCCCAGGCGGCCCACCCTCCCTACTCTCTGCCTGTTCAGGTGGAGGCCAGCCTCGGGACCTGGTCTCAGCTGCCCTCTCCTGGGCAGCGCTGCCCGCCGTGCCCCTGTCATTCCTGTGCTCACTCAAGACGCTGCTGCCTCCCCACCAGGCCCGGCCACGCCGCAGGGAGCACAAGGGGCTGTGGGAGGCGCCGGGGCCGCGCCAGGGCTGCCTCACGCGAGGAGGAGCCCCGGGAGAACTGGGGTCCCCCAGGTATCTGAGGAGGTGGCAGCTGTCCTGAGCTCTGGGGGCAGGGCGCTGCCCGCTGCTGGAGGTGGGGTCAGGAGAGTGGGGCGGAGCTCTGGGCTGCTGCTGGGTGCTTCCTGCGGTGCCGTGTCCCCAGCCAGGCAGAGTCTTCCCAAGGACAGGCCCTGGGGCAGGGCTGTGCGCTGGTGAGGTAGGTGGCGGGACCCTCCACCCGCCCTGGCTTTGTTGTTGCATTTGTGACCCCCCCAAGTGCCGGAAGTCTCCTGGGCACCCTGAGACCGTTGCCAACTGTCCACCTCGTCTAGCAGCGCTGCCCGGAGCTCTCGGAAGCTGCGCCTGCCACAGTGGCCCCTGCCACAGTGGCCCAAGAGGACGCCTTGCATGTGGCTCGTGCGGAGCGACCGGGCGTTTCATTTGTTCTGTTATAATTCACTGAACTCACACGTGGATCACTGTGCAGCGAGGACCTGCGTGTGGCCGCTCAGCGCTGGGCCCTCAGGGGAAGCTGCTCCTTCAAGGTCTCCTGGGAGCCAGGCGTGACCCACCCCGTCCTCTCTGCAGCCTTGGGGGCAGGACCTTGGGGCCTTCCTCTGTGGACCAACAGGTCAGTTGAGGCTCAGAGAGGCTGAGCGCATCCTCCAGGGTCACACAGCTGGTAGGAGGCAGAGCTGGACGGGAACCCAGGTCTGTCCAACTTCCGCATCTGTCCCTTCCTGTCCCTTGCCAGAGCCACAGTGGGGAAGAAGGGGGTTAGAAATATGGAAAACGCTTAAAAGGGCTGAGTGGAAGCGCCGGAGGGTTGGTGGGAGGACTGGAGCTGCCCAGGGGCCGATGCCACGGGTGCGACTGGTCACAGACCCTTCCAGAAACCCAGGGTCCTGGCTCCTGTCCCTGCAGGGCTGCGCACTGAGGGCCTGTTCCGGAGGTCGGCCAGTGCCCAGACCATCCGCCAGGTGCAGAGGCTCTACGACCAGGGTGAGCACCCCGCCCCACCCCACAGCCTGGGCCTCAGAGCCCGGGACCCACCTGACCCCTGACCCCTGGCCCGGGGCCAGGAGCTGCCAGAGTGGAGCCCTGGGTGGACCCACCAACGGGCCCTTGGGGCTTCTCCACTCAGGCCATGTGGACCCAGCTCAAGGGGCACTCTGAGAGGCGGGGGGTGTCCTCTGGGGTCTGCACTAGCAGCCCCCAGAGCCCAGCCCTGCAGGGGGAACCCAGGAGGCCTCCCTGGAAGGATGCCTGCCCTCTGCCCTGCTGGCTCCCCACGTCCACACACACTCACGAGCATCAGGCCCACAGGTGCAGAGCTTGGGCACTGGGCACTGGTCTTCCTGGCCAGCCTGTGTGCTGCCGTGTCACCCAGCTGGGCCCTGACCTCAGGGAACTGTGCCCTAGCCAGGAGCAAAACCTCGCCCCAGGGAAGCAGCCCACCCCAGGCCCAGCTGGAGCTGGCGGAAAAGAACACCCGCCTCCCTGGGATGGAGCTGTCCCCAGGCCCTGTGGCCACCAGCTCGCCCTCCCGTCACGCCCTTTCACAGCTGTGATCTCTAGGCTGCATGCGGAGCTCAGCTGTGCCTTGTGTCCTGCAGGGAAGCCTGTGAACTTCGAGGACTATGGGGACATCCATGTCCCTGCTGTGGTCCTGAAGACCTTCTTGAGAGAGCTGCCCCAGCCACTGCTGACCTTTGCGGCCTATGAGCAGATTCTCGGGATCACCAGTACGTTCTGGGGGCTGTGGGTCCTGGGGGGCCCTGCCTACTGCCCAGGGTCAGGCTCTGGCATGGCTGGGGTGGCACCTGCCAGCCTCCCCCTGTTGCTGTCTGGTGCTGTGAGGCACAAGAAGGGACCTGTGGGCCTTTCCCACCACCCCACTGTCCTCTGCCAGGCCACACTGTCACAGTGAGGGACTGGCTCGGTGTCACCACATCTCTGGATTGGGGCATATTGTCCTGGTCAGGGTCTCACCTCCGCCCACCCCATGCTGCCCCTGAAGAGTCCCTGCCCAGCCCTCAGCTCTCCCTGTGGAGCAGGGTTCCCAGGTCCTGTCCCCCTGTGTTAGTCCAGCTCCAGTTACTGTGACTTGAGCTGCCATGCCGGGTGACATCACTTAGCGCTCTGGGACTCGCCACATGCTCACAGCAGCTCATAACTCCTCGGCACGCTCAGAAACGCCAGGCTCCCCAGAAAGGCCCCGAAAGAACCACCTAGCTGCCCAGGCCTTGCCACCAAATACCATCTCTTTCAAAGGGGCCCCCCTGCCCGCGCTTCCTCTTAGAGCCCCCGGTACAGATGGGCCGGGGGTGGAGCTGAGGTAGAGCAGAGCGGTGAGGGGACCCCTGAGCCTGAATGAGTGCCTCTCCCCCGCTGCGTGGTAGACCTGTCGCCTTGACCCAAGAGCCTGGCCTTTGTCCTGTGAGGTGACCCCTACACGGTGGAGTTTCCTTGGGGACTGGAGTATCTTGTCACTCGGGGGCCCTGTAGGTTCATGGTGCTGCTGGTTGAGGTGACCTAGAACGGGGCTGGGCATCCTGAAAGGCCAGCAGGTGACTGGAGGGGCCGGGCTTTCAGCTGTATTATACCAGCCCAGCCTCTGGAAGGGCAGGTGGCTGGAGACTGGGTCTTGTCACATGGCTGCCCCTGAGGACACAGGCTCCCCAAACTCACACAGCACGCACACTTGCACCCTTGACTCAGGCGTCTCTCCCAGGCTCCTGTCTGAGATGGCGTAGTAGGGACGGAGAGGCAGACACCGGGTAGGGAACAGGAACAGGTTTATTTGACTGCAGTCGGTTCAGAGGGCAAAGCATTTGCTGTAATCAAGTAATCCCCCTGAACCCCGAGTTCAGGCAGTTTCAGGACTTTATACCCAGCGTGTTGGGGAGGCCTCAGAGGCTCACAGTCTGCAGAAGTTCACACACAAGCAGCTTTTCTTTCACTGTTCTGGGCAAGTTAACCCTTCAAGGACAGAGCCCGGGAAGGGGAGAGCAGCTGCTCCCATCTCTCCTCCCCTGCCAGCTGCTGCCAGGGAGCCCCGTGAGTAACAGCTTCTCTTCTCTCTGAAATGTGAGCACTCTGTGAAGCTCCAGCTCCAGGCCAGAGGCCTTGTGAAGGACCTGTCTTTCCTACCACACTTGGCATCTGCAAACACACTTCTATAACCTATCACATTGTTACTACACTAGATAGTCCATACATGTGTGTGAAGAAACCAGTAAAGGGTGTTCAGCACCTGGAGTGCTGATCTCTTCCAAGCCCGTGGCCACGCAAGACAGAGCAACAGGAAACAGGAAGTTTAACTGCATTGAACCCTTTGCTAGAGACCCCTTTGCTGCTAGTCCTAAGGCCAGTTATGGTGCAGATTTCTGGAGACGCTTGATTAAGATTTCCTGTAGGGGAGGGGGGCCACCACAATGGGAGTGGCCCCCCTCCAGCTGCTCAGAGTGGCTGGGGCTGTGGTGCCTGGCGGAGGCTGGAGCTAGGCTGGGCCTCCAGTGCCAAATCTGACAGTGCACACAGCCATTAGCTGGGGGAGACGGACGAGGAAGCGTCTGTCCCTGTCCACCCCACCACGGGCCCCGTGGGCTTTAATGAGAAGAGCAGTCCATGTGTAAAGATCCACAGAAAGCACACGTGTCTGGGTGCAGCTGAGCTCTGGCCTGTCACACCAGGACCAGGGCGTGGGCTGGAGGCCAGACCGTGAGAACTTAAACAATTAAATCCTGCTGGCGACCGCACGGCCCAGGAGCCCCAGCGCAGCGGGAGCCCCCACGCCCTGTGCACGCCTGCATGGCTCCTCTTTCTGGGGGTCTCGCTCTCCCCCCCTCACTCTCTCCCTCCCGCTCCCCCTCCCGCTCCCTCTCTTACACACACACTCCCACACAACCTCACTGGTCCCTCCTCAGAGCTCCCCTTGGGTCCTCCATGCACCCTGCAGGCCCGCGTCCCTTTTGATGGCTGCTTAGTGCTCCACAGGCATGTGATAAAGTGCTGGGTCTGACTGTTCCCACCAGGAGGCATCAGAGCCGTCCCCAGTTGTGTTTTGCTTACTGATCATTTTACATTCAGCAAATTCCGAAGCTGTGGTGATTGAGAACCGAGATGGTACCAGAGGCTGAAGACCCTGCCTTCTGGGCTGTGGCCCCACAACCCAGTGGGGCCGACTCAGGGTCAAACACAGGACTTCCTGAGTCGGCAATAAAAAACTCGGGGTGCCCAGAATTTCTGGTGAACAATCACGCTGTTTTGGTGTGAGTGCTTCCCAAATGTGGCACAGGCCACTGACTCCAAAACACGCTCGCTGTGTGGTCTCCAGCGCGGCCAGGAGGCCTGTTTCCTCGGGCAGCTCCGCTCGGGCAGAGGTGGTCTTCCTTGAAGTGGTGCATGAACCCTCCCCAGGGGCACGCTGGAGGAAATGAGCTTCCTGGTGATCCGTGTTGTCCAGTAGAAAGGGCAGTGCTGCCGGGAACTGGGAATCTGTCCAGTGTATAGCGGGAGGTTAAGGACTCTGGTCCACAGCTGAACAGATCTGGATTCAAGTCCCAGCTTCACTGATAAGCTGTGTGACCTTGGGCAATTCACCCAACCTCTCTGAGCTCACTTTCGTCATCTGTATAAGTTAAGGCTGTTTTTGAGGATCACGTGTCCATTTACACCGACAGTCGCGACTGTCGGCCACCCTGCCTGCTTCCCAGCAAGCGCTCCTCAGAGGGACCACAGTGAGAGCTGGGGTGGACCTTCTGCGGTGTTCCCTGGAAGTGTCCATTAAAGGGAGCCCCTGTCCACGCAAATCACTGAGCCTTTGTGCAATTTAAGGATAGGAGGGGAGGTGGCGTGTACTGAGGCTGTGCTGAGAGCAGCCAGCCTGCCGGGAAATAAGCACGGTGTCCAGGCCCGAGCATGGTGGGCCCCAGAGCTGCCCTCCCCTGCCCGGCACCGGCTCCTTGGGCAGGGGCGAGCTACTCGGGCTCTGGACCAGTGAGGCCTGTGCTATCGCAGGCGTGGAGAGCAGCCTTCGCGTCACCCGCTGCCGCCAGATCCTGCAGAGCCTCCCTGAGCACAACCTCGCCGTCCTGCGCTACCTCCTGGAATTCCTGCACGCGGTGAGTGGCACCAAGCACCTCCCCGCGCCAGCCCCGGCCCTGCTTGCCCCGTCTGGGCACGCGTCCTTGAACACCACCCCAGATCACCAAGGCCTTCGTCCAAGGCCTGGCCAGGCGAGGCCTGTTGGGACACCTCCCTGCCAGCCAGAGAGGGCGACCACTGCCTCCCGCCCAGCACCTGGCCTGGCCGTGGCTGTTGCCAGTGACCTCCTTCTTGGGCTCCTCTGTTCCTGTGCCTGAGGCTTGGGCTGAGTGTGGCTAGGGACTGTCTCCAGCTGAAGCCTCAGCACCTGGCACACGGTAGGCTCCGTGCCAATGGGGCATGTGGTTCCTCTGAAGGAACCCAGCATCCTGTGAACTGGACTCCCTGGCCGCATCCCCGAGGGTTCTGGCTGGGGGCCTGACACATGGGAAAGGGCTCAGCCCACCTGCTGGAGGCCAGACGCCGAAGGAACAGGTGCAGAGCCACAGGATCCAGGGAGGTTCCTTCCTGCACCTTCCAGCTCCTGGTGGTTGCCTTGCCCAGCGAGTACCCCACCTCCACTCTCCTCTGTCTCTGGGTCTTATCCTCGCCCTCTGCCTTCCTCTCAGAGGGATGCTGGTCCTTGGGTTGAGGGCCTGCCTGGGTGATCCCAGGTGACCTTATCTTGAGCCTCAGCTTAATAACATCTGCAAAGACCCTTGTTTTTCAGATAGAGCCACGTTCTCAGATTCTGGGCAGAGCATCTTCTGTGGGGCCGCCATCCAGCCCACTTGTGGTCTCTTCCAGGTGTCCCAGGAGAGCTTCTATAACAAGATGAGCAGCTCCAACCTGGCCTGCGTCTTTGGGCTGAACCTTATCTGGCCATCCCAGGGCGTGTCCTCGCCCAGCGCCCTTGTGCCCCTGAACTTGTTCACCGAGCTGCTGATCGAGTACTATGAGAAGATCTTCAGCCCCCAGGAGGCCCCTGTGGAGCAGGCCCCAGGCCCTGCAGAGGCAGGCGAGCAGGGCAGCGTCTTCTACAGGGGACGTGCCAGGATGGATGCACCCCAGGCCTCACCACGCCTGTCCCGCTTCCACGTCCCCTGAGAGTGGCTGGAAGACACCTCTTTTATTAGATATGTCCCCTCGAAGCCTGTGCATCTGTGTCCTAGTGTATGTTTTGTAAACTTGCCGTCGGTAATGATACCCAGGCATCACATGGACGCAGAACTTTCTAGGGAACGCTTCATGCTTCTGATTCTTGGAGTTTTCTCCATTGTTCCTGTTGCGGCTGGAATGAAATCACATATGTTAGGATGATTCTTCTGCATTGTAACCTAGCGTGGCTTAAAGGAAGGTGGGAATGTACAGGCCAGGGGTTTGTGGCCCTCAGCGGCTGCAGTGCTGCATAACAACCTGCCCAGGATGGAGGACGTCACACAGCTACTTAGTGTGGTCTACAGCCAGGGGGCGTCAGTCCGTTTCCATCCTCTGGCACTCCCTGTGATACATCAGGAGGAAAGGTTCATCTCAGCTCATGGTTTCAGAGGCTCAATCATGGTTGCTCGGCCTCCGTGTTTGGGCCTGTGGCCAGGCAGCACAGCACGGTGCAGCGCATGGTGGAACTGCTCACGGGGGCCAGGGAGTGAAAGGGCAGAGAGGAGGGGTCCTAAACTCCCCTTTGAGGGCCTGCCTTCAGGGACCCACTGCCTACATGTTCCCCAGCCCCCCAGGAACACCACAGGCTGGCAACCATGCCTCCTGCTTAGGCACCTGTGGGGGACATTCAAGATACAAGCCCTAATAGTGGGTCAGCTGATGGCTCTTTGGGTCTTTAGGGGGCCCTCTCCATGTCCAGGCCGGGCTGGGCATCAGCTGGGGAGACGCAACTGTCCTGCAGAAGTCCCACACCCTCCAGCAGCCCACATGGGCATGTCCTCAGGACGTGGACAGAGATGCCCGCACAGAGCTGGTACGGGCAGTTCCTGGGCTCTGGCTGGCTCCCTGTGGGCTCAGCTCCACTGGCCAAAGTAAGGCCCACGGCCGAGCCCAGGTCACACAGAAGGGTGTTGACAGGGGATGACAGAGGGCGAAGACCTGGGCATAAAGCAGCCCCCCGCCAGAGGGCACTGGGATGTGTTGAGGCTCTGTGGCCTCAGACAGCCTGGTTGCCAGGTGGGTCCCGTGTCCCCATGCACTTCTGGAGAAGGCTGCAATGTCACTTCCATGTTCCCAGCAAGATGTTCCCGGATCACCCTGATCAGACAAGCTTAGGGCACGTGCCCAACCTGAACCGATTGCTGTGGCCAGGGACTGCACTGCTTGCCAGGCCTGGGCCATGGGCCTGCCTGGGGCTGGGATGAGCCCTGGCCGGCTGGTGTGGCAGGGCAGGAGGGCAGCTCTGTGGACATCATGGAGGATGAGCTGTGGATCACCTGCAGCCACTGCCCAAGGGCCTCCCACAGGGAGAAGAGGGGCACTGGGGAGAGAGGACGAATGCCAGCAGCAGACACTGTCACGAGCCTCTCCTGGCTGGAGCTGTGAGGTGACCCGCTGGGACCCTTAGGGTCACACCAGGATCTCCAGAGCTTGGAGGTGCCAGCTGCCTGCTCCCCTCCTGCGTCCCTCGGGTCACCTCAACGCCACGCCTCCTCTGCTGGGGTCTATTTCCTGCCCCGCTTGTGTTTGTGGTGTTAAGGGAAGGGACCAGGTGACCCCTGATGTGAATCCCAGCACCTGTCTGAGTGGACGACACCTTGTTCCTGAGGACAGACTCGTGAGTGGCCAGGCGAGGGGTTTCCCCTTTCTCCTGGACATTGGTGCTGTCCCCTGTCCAGGGCATAGCATAGCATCCCTGAGGCCTGGGCACTCAGTTACTAAAAGCGTCAATCCTAGCAGGTTCTTGAATGTGTTTCTGGAGCAGAGGGATGGGGCTGAGTGACGGGGGCACAGGTGGCTCAGCTCAGGTGGCAGAGAAGACGGTGCACTGGTTCCACCTGCACTATAGGCAACCCAGGGCCACATGGGCAAGGAGATAGGTCGCTGCTGTGGCTGCCAATGTGCTCAGTGGTCCTCGGCCCTGTGGCATCCCAGCTGGGGACCTCTGCCTTGGTGGGGTATGAGGGGCCCCAGGAAATAGCACTCCTCCTTTTTGCCCAAGCAAATTGAGAGAGGCAGGCTCAGAAGTCCCACAGACAGAGGCCAGATGGTTCCCTGCAGCTCAGCAGAGGCCTGCCTTCCCTCTGGGGCCAAAGGCCTGTGCCGCTGGTCACCAGCTCTGCCCGCTCCGTTGTTGGTGCCAGGCTCCCCCTCCTGAGTGCAGCAGTTGGAATAGTCCTCCTCCTCCCTGGAGGGGCAGGAGCACCCTCCCACCTAACTGACGGGTCCCCCGGGGTGATGGAGTGGCTTCGTGTCCTCTGATGTTCCCATTCCTAGTCCAGAAATGAGGTCCTGGAGGCCCAAGGGGGCAAGAGACGTGCCCAAGGCCACCCAGCAGGGAGTGGCAGGCTGGGATCCAGACCTGTTGCAGACCCTTGCTCCGCCACCTTCATGGAGCTGCGGAGGGATCCCAACCTCGGTCTTCCTGTCTGTGTAATGGGGACACACGCCCTGTGCTCCCTTCCAGCTTCAAGACACCACTCAAGCTTTAGGCCTGAGCCAGAGTCACCTGCCCACACGCTGTGACATCAGGTGAGATGAGCCTCTGCCCACCCCTGACTCCTGTCTGAACCCAGGTGACAGCTGACAGCCGACTCGGGCATGGAGTTCCACCTGCCACCCCACGGCATTGTGGGCTTCTCCTGCTTGTGTGGGAAGTGCCTGGCTCCTGGGGTTCAAAGCAAGGTTTGCTGCACGCCCTTCAGCCTGCAATGGGAGGTTCTCTGCAGCCAAGGTTGAAGTGAGCGGAAGGATCCAGCCAGTAGGCACCCCTGGAGCCCCCAGCCCTCTGCACAGTGTCCCCCAAGAGGCTCCAGCCCCAGCTGGGGGCTGCCCGTGTCCCCACTGTCGGGGGCTCCAGGCATAGGACTGGGGGACCAGGACTGAACCCCAAGTGTTTGGAGGTGCCCTCAGAGCCACTGGCCTCAGAGGTGTCTTCTGGATTCTTCTCTCCCGCCTCCTCCCGGCTCTCTGGTCTCTTGTCTAGCATCTGCGGCTTCCTCCCATCCGGTTCAGGTCAGCCCCGGCCCTTCCTCACACAGCCCGTCTTTCCTGTCCCTGCATGTCACTCACAGGCACCCTAGGCCACAGCCACTCCTGTGCTGCCCTGAAGCTGGTTATTGTGTCATTTCTGTTCTGCTCCCTCCCTCCTCTTTCTGTCAACAGGGCCCTGGGCTCTGACCTCTGCGGCCACCCCACAGGCTCCCCAAGAGTAGCTCTGCATGGTGCCCACAGCAGTCCCTGCTGTGTCCCAGACGGTCCCTTCTCCCTTAGCAGGGCAGCGGGGCGAGCACAGAATTAACCAAGACGCTAAATCAAGCCTCATGCATTATGCAGGGGGTCACGGGACTTGGCTGTGAAATATGTTTCACATTTCCTGCCTCTGTGAGGTGGCCCACGTCCTCCCGCAGTGGCTTTGGTAACAGTTCCTCTTTTACAGACGATGATTGTGCAATTGGGTCTCCGTGCCATGTGTCGCCCTTGCCCCTATCAAAGCCACATTCCCAGTTCCAGATCATTTCCAAGGCAAAGGAGGGCCATTACGGTGCTAATTCGTTGGAGCCACGTTGTGCCTTTCAGCTTAAAATAATGAAATGCGGCACTGGAATGAGGGCTCTGGGGCATCTCTGTTGACAGAACGCACAGGAGGCGTCACCAAACATCCACTTTTGCAGAAATGGCAGAACTTTAAGTGACTCCAGAGATCAAGCAGCCTGCCCAGAATTTGTGAGCTGACATCCGCTGTGAGTTATTGAAACCCATTCAGACCCGAGTCTAGCCAAGCAAGGAGTGTCCCCCACCCCACCCAGAGAGAATCAGGCTGCTGTCCCCAGAGGGCCAGCTCCAGGCACCCCACTCCTGGTACCAGCTCAGTGTCACCACTGTGTGACACTCAGAAAGTCATTTAGCCAGCAGAGGGAATTTGAAGTTGGAAGGCTCGGCTTGAGGTTCTGTCCCACATGGCAGGTGTGGGATCTGGGATGTCCTTCTAGCTTTTTTCCAGGTAGTAGCCCCTTTGCAATTTCCTGTGTGCCTCTGAGCACCTACTTTGTGCCAGTATCAAAATTAGAGCTGAGCAAGGTATGCCTCCCACCCTCAGAGGGCTGACTGAGCAGTCGGGGGACAACAAAAGAAAATAAATGCTCAAGTAAGTACTTCTAAGAATGAAAGCAGAGTATTTGCATATGATTAGGGTATGTTCCCAAGTGTTCATGTGCTGGAGCTTGGTCCCTAGTGTGGTGGTATGCAGAGGTGGTGGGACCTTTAAGAGGTGGGGCCCAGTGGGAGGAGGTAAGGTCATTGTGGGCGTGGCCTCAGAAGGGGTTGATGTGAGTTACTTCCTGTGAGAGGAGGTCCCCCAAATGCTTAGCTCCTTCTGCACATTGCTGTTTTCCTTTTCATTTGTCTACCATATTGTGATGCAGTTAAGGGGGCCCTCACCAGAGGCCAAACAGATAAGGGCTGATCTTGAAGTCTCAGCCTCCAGAACTGTGCACTAAGCTCCTTTTAAATAAAATATCCAGCCTCAGGCATTAGCAACAGAAAATAGACCAGTACAATGTGCAAGACAGAGGGAGGTTGGGGTGAGGGGACCTTTGTTTTGCCTTGAGACATACATACATTCATTATACTAAGAGCCAGGAAAGCCAGGCATGGTGGCACATGCCTGTAATCCCCGTGGCTTGGGAGACTGAGGGAGGAGAATCACAGCTTCAAAGCCAGTTTTAGCAACTTCGTGAGGCGGTAAGCAACCTAGTGAGACCCTGTCTCAAAATAAAAAATAAAAAGGAGTGGGTATGTGGCTCAGTGGTTGAGTCTTTGTATTCAATCCTTGGTACAAAAACAAACAAACAAAACCCAAACAGCCAGAAAAGCTGGGTGTGGTGGTACACTTCTGTAATTCCAGCAGCTCAGGAGACTGAGGCAGGAAGATCACAAGTTCAAAGCCAGCCTCAGCAATTTAGTGAGATCCTAAGCACCTTAATGAGACCCAGTCTCAGAATGAAGAAAAGGACTGGGGATGTAGCTCAGAGGTTAAGTGCCCCTAGGTTCAATCCCTGAGAGAGAGAAAGGGCGGGGGGAGAGGAAGGATGGACGGAAGAAAGAAAAGGAAGGAAGGAAGGAAGGAAGGAAGGAAGGCAGGCAGGCAGGCAGGCCGGCCGGCCAGCCAGCCAGGAAATTGTAACTCACTCTAAAACCATAAACAGAACAATCTTAACATGACACAGACATTAGAAATAGCAGTTGAGGATTTTTGAAGTAGCCATTGTAAGTGCCCTCAAGTATGTAAAGAAAAATATGCTCATAATAAAGGAAAAGATATAAGCCCTCAGGAAAAAATAAATCATAAAAACCAGACATAATGTTGTAACATGATGCTAGATATTTTATTTAAAAAGAGCTTAGTGCATAGCTCTGGAGGCTGAGAGTTCAAGATCAGCCCTCATCTGTTTGGCCTCCGTCTGCTTTCTAGGAAAACAAATACAGTATCTGATTTTTTTTTTTTAAGACATTGGGATTGAGAGAGAATGGAAGTGACAGAGGAAAGTCAGGGAGTGACCTTGAATCTGGACCCACAGAGATGGCCCAAGTGGAAGAAAAAAGAGGAAAAGGTTTCAAAAATGTAAAGAGACCCAGAGACCCGCAAGACGGTACCAAAGTCTCACACATGTGTCACTGGAGCTGAGGCAGAAGAAAGAGGAGGCTGCAGAGACTGCATGGAAATTTGTGACCCCAAATATCCTGGATTTAGTGAAACACACATTTTCAGATTATATTCTCTCAGCAAACCCCAAACTGGATGAAAGAAAAGCCTGCCTCATTTGCCATAGTGGAGCTGCTGAGAACCAAGGGTAAAGATAAATTTGTAAAAATATTCAGAGGAAAAGCAGAACAATCCAGAGGACCAACAATCCCAGCTGCTGAGTATCAGCCAGAATCATGGAGGTCAAGAGACAGTGGTACAGCATGTTGTCGCACCATAAAGGGACAACAAAGTCCCCAAAGAGGGGAAAGAGTCCAGACAGAATCCACAGCCTGCAAATATATTCTTCAGGAGAAAAGATGAAATACGAACACTTTAGGTGACAGGGAACCAAGGAACTGGTCGGCCTGCACTGCACCTACACTGAGGTGCAGGGCCACTGATGCTCTTCGAGCCGAGGGAACACGGCCACAGGCTGGAACTCAATATTGAGAAAGTAAGGAATGAGGAAGAGCATTTATTTGTAAATATCTGGCTTATATAATGGACATAATTCATTTCCTCTTAATTTTTAAGGAAATAAACAAGAATGCTTAAAACAAAACTTTTAATTAGTCTGTGGGGTTTACAAGATATGTGGGCATGACGCCCAGGGGGACTGCAGCATAGAGGACGCGGCTTTCCAGAAGGCTCTCCAGTGTCCTGCCTTCTGTCTGATGTGGTTCAACCTAGACCCGAGGGAGCGTTCAGGGCAGGAGGTGGACCGTTTCCCTAAAAAAACTACTAAAAGTAACACAAACAGGCTTAAACCTCCTTCCCTGAACTCTGAAGGAACTATCTGTACAAAATCCACAAGAAGGGAAGAAAGACGGGAACAGAAAACAGAAGGGACCCCAAGGAAGAAGTCACCAGCCACATGGGCAGTTGCCTGTATAGTGATTCCGCCCTGCAGTGGAGAGGCAGGTGCTCAAGACAACCTTTAGAGCAAGACCTGAATGCAGAGGCAGGCTGGAGGCACGCAGATTTGAAAAGCCAAGTGCATGGTGAGCACTGTAGCCCGGGGTGTCTGTGTCCACCCTGGACAAGACGGACTTCAGGCAGGGAGCTCGCCACACGGCGCCTGGGGCAGTGATGAGATGGCTGGTGTACTTGGAAGACCTACCCATCATTAATGTGACTGTCCTAACAGCAGGAATGTCACATTCAAGAAGGAAAAAAGACCATGAGATCATGGTCGGTGATCACAGTTGGAGATCTTAACAGCCCTCTGTCAAAACTGGGAGATCCACCAGGGCCGGGGCTGAGGCTTGGACTTGGAGACAGCGCTTGCCCAGCACCCATGAGGCCCCAGGGTCCACCCCAGCACCACAAGAAGATAGACAGGAAGGGATAAAAAAAATAAAAAAGACAGGGAGATCAGCTAGGCAGAGTGAAGTCATAAATAACCTGAACACCGCCATCAACCACCTTGACCTAATTGGTATTTATAGGATGCTGCACCAACAACAGAAAGCACACGTTCTTTCCATGTGCACATGATAAAATCATCAATCTAGACCACATTCTGGGACATAATATATATCTCGGTCAATGTAAAGGATTTGAAATCAAACTACTGTGGAATAAAATTGGAAATAAAATCATGAATGTACAGGAAAAAAACCTAAATGTCTGAAAATTTTTGGAAAAGGGACAAGAACCACATAGATCCATGTATCAAAGAAGAAATCAAAATTAAGTGAGGAGATGATGTGAATTCAACTTGAAAATAACATGAGTTTGTGCAAAGAAAGCCACAGAGAAACATTTGTGAAACAGAATCAAAGTAGCACCTGGGCGGGGGGAACCCCGATGCTGGAAGAGAAAAGGAAAAGAAGAAGAAATCGAAAATCAGCGACTACAGTTCTACTTTTAAGAACATAGATGTCACTGGGTGTGGTGGTGCATGCCTGTAATCCCAGAGGTTTGGCGGGTTGAGGCAGGAGGATAGTGAGTTCAAAGCCAGCCTCAGCAACTTAGCAAGGCCCTGAGCAACTCAGTGAGACTGTGTCTCTAAATACAAATTTTTTTAAAAGGGCTAGGAATGTGGCTCAGTGGCAAAGCACCCCTGGGTTCAATCTCTGGTACAAAAAAGAAAAAAAGAAAGAAAAAGAAAAAAAAAAGAATATATAAACGTCCCCAAGTCAACCCAAAAAAGGAGAAGGAAATAAAAAATGGCAGAAATTGGGGCTGGGCTGTGGCTCAGGGTGCAGCGCTGAAGTGGCATGTGTGAGGCCCTGGGTTCTATTGCCAGCACAACAAAAGACAAACCACACACACACGCACACACACATGCACACACACGCACACACACGCACGCACGCACGCATACACGCACGCACACCAGAAATCAGCCACAGCAGACCACAGGGAAAGTCAACAAAGCCCCAGTCGGAACCACCCAGAGATTCGCAGGGCTAGGCCATGAGGGTGGAGCCATCTCTGAAAAGCCCCCCAGACTGCGGGTGCCATCCACTCAGGAGGGGGACCCCTCCCCAAAGCTGGCGTCCAGACCCTCAGGAGGAGCTGCAGCTGCTGCCCTCTGCGTGGCCAGGTTGGCGTGTGGGTGGCAGACCACCCCTGCCACGGGGGCCCTGCTGGCGGGTGGGCGAGCAGGGGGAAGGGGCTTCAAACAATCAACACAGTTTTAAAAACAAAAGCGAGGGCCCCAGGTGCTCTGGCTCCCGGGGTCCCCCTGAGCCCCTGCGATGCCTGGAGAGGTCCTGGAACCCCAGGGCCGGGCTGGCGGCTCCATCCTGAATAAATCTTCTTGAGCCTTTGCAGCCCGAGAGCTCACGGGTGAACACGGGCGTGACGGGTGGCCCTGTCATCTTGCCTGGCTGGGGATGCCGGTGAGGCCCGTTTCTAGGTCTTTCCAGAGGAGACTGGCCTGCAAATCCAGAAGACCCTCCCTCGCCTTCGTGGGCGGCACTGCTCAATCCGCTGCGAGGAAGAGGACCAGGCTGGAGGCGAGGTGAGGGGGCCCGTCCAGCTCGGCCTGGCTGAGCTTGGGCTCCTCCGTGGACAGGGCAGAGCTCGGGGTCCAGATGGCTCTGACCCCAGCAGCGAGCTTTGCCCGGCCCTGGGCTGTGGTCTCGCTGTGTCCTGCAAATCCATCTTGGAGTGGTGACAAGTCACAGGGAGGATGGGACCAGCGCCCTTGTTCCGTGGTAGCCCTGCCCTTCTGCCATGTGAGGTGCAGCAAGGAGCCAGCAAGTCGCCAGACCACCTGCTGGCGCCTGGGCAGTGGGTTTAGCCGGCCCCGCTCTTTTCCTTCCTGTCACCTCAGCAGGCACCTAGGGCCTCCGTCCTCAATGGTGGCCAGAAGCAGAGGCCTAGAGCCACCACCTGGCTTATATTCTCCTCCCGGCTGTGTGGCCTTGCTGTGTTTCTTGAGGTCTCTGTGCTTCAATTCCCTGTGAGAAACTGAGACCTGCTCCAGGGCAGGTCTGAGGAAGGACATGGGTGGGGTGCACACAGAGGTCACTGGGGACATGGTGGTTCAGCAAGATGCCATCAAGGTCTCTCCCCGCTGCAGGCTGTGGGGGCCGAGGAGGCAAATGGGGCGGTCCTGCAGGGTTCCCCAGGGCAGAGGCCATGAGCAGCAGACTTCAGGGCACCCAAGGAAAGGAGTCTGATGGATGTGCCTTGGTCTGGCTGTGCTACTGCCACTAAACGGCACCGGCTGGCCACTTGCAGAAACCGGAATGTATGTCTCACTGTTCTGGAGGCTGAAGTTCAAGGTAGGGAAACTACAGGCTTGGAAGCCACCCTGCGTCCAAGGCGCTTCCTCCAGGAGGGAGAGACACGTGGACAGCGGAGGGACGAGCTCCCTGAGCTCGCTCCCTCGTCAGACCCTGATCCCACCATGAGGGAACAGCCCTCATGGCCCTTTGGTTTTTTGTTTTGTTTTTTCTTTTCCTTTTTTGGTACTGGGGATTGAACCCAGAGGTGCTTAAACACTGAGCCACACCTCCAGCCCTTCTAAAACATTTTTTATTTAGAGACAGGGTCTCATTAAGTTGCTTAGGGCTTCACTGAGTTGCCAAGACTGGCCTCAAACTTGCAATCCTCCTGCCTCAGCCTCCCGAGTTGCGGGTGCAGGTGTGCACCTCTGCACCTGGCCCCAATGGCTCTCAAGGGCCCACTTCTCAGTGCTGCCCCTTGAGACCTGGAGTTTCCCCCTCACAGCCAAAATGATGGCACCCTAGTCCCCAGGACCTGTGCATGTGCCCCACCTAGAGCCTCTTTTTTTTTTAATTTTTTTTTTTCAGTTGTAGATGGACACAATGTCTTTATTTTATTGCTTTGTATGTGGTGCTGAGGATCGAACCCAGGGCCTCACGCATGTGAGGCAAGCGCTCTACTGCTGAGCTACAATCCCAGCCCCACCTAGAGTCTTTACAAGACGGCTTAGAGGAGACCCTTGGGTGGCCCTGTTCTAATGTGACAGTGTCCTCACGGGAGAGATTTGGAGAGAACCCCATGTGAGGATGAGGGCAGAGACGGGGTGGTGCTTCCACCAATCACAAGGACTAAAGGTGCCTAGAGGCCAGCGAAAGCCCAGGCGGGCCCCAGGCTCCAGCCTCAGGAGGGAACAGCCCTGCGGACCAGACCTTGACTCCACCTCCAGGGCTGGGAGACAGTGTCCGTCAAATTGCCCAGTCTGTGTACTTAGGTGTGGCAGCCCCAGGAGACTCAGCCAGTGTCATAGTGGTCAGACCCTCTGGGGACAGCTGCGTCCTGCTGCCGCAGTCATGGGAGCAGAACAGCCATAGGGTGGCCACCCCACTGGCCTGCCTGGGCAGCTTCCCTCCCTGGGCTGCTCTGCAGAGCTGGCCAGGGGCAGCTAAGGAATGCGTGTCCTGGGGTCCTGGCACAGGGCCACCTGGACACAAGGCCGAGGTGGCAGCACCTGCAGCTTGGGACCTCCTTTCCAGTGGCAGTGCTGCCACCTGGGTCTGGATGGCAGGCACTTCCCTGCAGGAGGGGTGAGGTGGGCTGGGAGAGACCCACAGGGGCTTTGAGGACAAGCACCAGGGGGAGCAGGGCACAGCCACTCAGCCCTGCAGGGTCCCAGGCGGGTCCCTGGCCTTCCTGGCCTTGCTTTCTTGTCCTGTCCAGCCTCCCCTGGCTGCTGGGCTGGCCCACAGGCCTCTCGGGGACGGCCCGAATCAGGAGGGAGGCAGCCCGGGGCCTGCAGCTGTGCCCCAAGGTGCCTTCCTTCCACAGACATTTACGCTGAGTGCCAGCCATGTGCCAGGTCCCTCGGATGCTGGGGTTCGGGAGCTCTGCTCACAGACTCCTGGCCCCTGACAGACAAAAGCGTGAAGTCGAGGGTGCAATCTGAGACTCAAACAGCACGACAGGACAGGCTGGCCGACTGACGGCCCATGGGGTAGCTGGGGAAGCTGCACCGAGGGGACAGTGGTCAAGGTCAAGTCTCGAAGTAGGTCAGGGAGCCGATGAGGAAGGCAGCTGGGGAAGAGCATGAGGGCCAGGGCACAGCAAGTGTAAAGGCCCTGTGGCAGGCCCTGCCCTGTGGTTCAAGGTCAAGCAAGCAGGCCAGATGCCAGTGGGTGCAGGGCCCTGGGCCCTGGAGGCCACAGTAAGGTAAGTGAAGCAGCGTGGCTGAGACAGGAGCAGCAGCTGGCTTTACCACCAGCCATCACACTGGGTTGAGGAGCCCACCCACCGGGGTTGGGGACTAGAAGGGTAGGGGCTGCAGGGAACCAAGCACGGGGGCTGAGGTCAAGGTGACGCTGGAGCTGTGTGGGACACATCCCATCTCGCTTATGATCCCACAGCAGAACGAGGAAGTGAGGAAGGGTCGCAGGTGACCAAGTGCTGGCCCACAGTCAAGAAGCCCGCAGTTCCCCAGGGTAGGGAAAGGGCTGGCCCTCGGTGGCCCCAGCAGACAGAACTAGTTAGAAGGCTGGAGGTCAGCCAAGGAGACCAGGAGAGTGGAAGCTGGTGCTGACCTGGGGTCTCCAGCATTTGATGACCAGTAGGAAGCACCTGAAGCCGATGGAGGGGCAGCCAGCCGGGGAGTGGGGCCCCAGGCATTCCAAGAGTGGGATATTGTCAACATGTCATGTGGCCCTGAGGGTCCAGGGTGCCCAGTGGATCTGGCCATAGGGGTCACTCCTGACCTGAGTCAGGTAGTTCCAGGGAGCAAGGGACAGGGTGTTGGCTGCCTGGTAAGGACCCAGAACAGGAGTGACCTGGAGACTCTGAGTGTGGTTGGGTTGGAGTGACCCCCAGGGATGAGCACCTCCTCATGGCAGCATGGGACAGAGTGTGGGGACTGTCCAGGGTGATGGGGAAGGGAGTGTGTGGTGGGTGGGCACCAGAGCTGGTGTGTGGGCCAGCAGGCCTGCAGGAGACCCTGCCCCCGGGGCGCCGCCCAGCCCTGCCTGGCCCTGCTGCCTGCATTATCGGGGCTCTTGAAGGTGGTTATGTTGGCATTTGACTGACCCTCTGGGTCACAGCTGCTGACCTAGGCATGGGCCCTGACTCTCAGGGCCAATCCAAGGTTCTGCCCAGTGTCTGGCGCTTGGACTAGGGAGTCTGGCTTCGTTTAGCTGCTGGCTCGAAAGCAGCCAGTGGGTCCCAGGCTGGTGGCGGTGGGGCCAGTGCGCCGTGGTGGGAGGCGGAGCGGTGGGGCTGCACCCCAGCGGCACCTGCCGTCTGTGGGGCTGGGATGGGAGCAGCCCCGTGGGCAACACCAGGAGCCTACTCTGGCCACCCTCTCCCCACGCGGTGTGGCAGGTTTCTGGCTTCTCCGAAGCCCACCTGGCAGTGCCAGGCAAGGACACCAAGACCACAGGGCTTGAGATCATCAATCGAGTTTAATGCGTTGTTCAGAGGGAAACTACACGCGCACACCCAAGACACACACTGCTCACTACCCTCACTACCCCTGGACGGTGCCCCCGGGCCCAGCAAAACTAAGTCTCAAGACACGTGGGCAGCTGCCCCTCCCGGTCCCAGCTCCTGTCCTCCATGGCGTTTGTAAAAACTTAACTCGATCCACCCAAGAAGAGCAGCAGGCCAAGGAGAGGGCCCTGCACCCACCCACCCACCCCACAGGCGGCCATGCGTCACGGCACAGCGGCCCTACAGGAGACGGCGCCTCCCGGCTCGCTTTGTTCATCAATAAAAGAATATAAAAATCTTGTTCAACCCAGTGTTGAGTGTATTAAAATAGATCTGTATCGTACAGCACAGTTTCTCCCGGAGTCGTGAAAATGGCAGAAGGGGCACAGCAGGCTGCGGGGTCCGCCCGCTCCCTGGCTCTGCACCTGGGTCTGGGCACGAGGTGCGGTTTGTGGTCACTGCATGCGCTCCCGCACACACGTGCCCAGTGCCCAAGGGCACTGTGTGATATGCTGGGCGGAGCTCTGCAGCCCCCGACACTGAGCCCGTTGTGCGGGGTCCCTTGGGCTGGGAAGCTGGTGGGCACCAGGGCTGGCAAGGCCCCGGGGGACACAGGGGCCCTTGAGAGAGGTTGGGCCCTCGGCAGTGAGGAGGGGCGGCAGGGGCGCTCCACTCTCCAAGGGCAAACACCCTGCCCTCCTCCCGCCCCCCTGGGGCCACTGTCCCTTGCTCCTCCCCACACCCTTTATCCAGTTCTTTAAAACCCCTCCAGGTCACTCCAGCTCTGCCAGCCTCCTGGGGAGGTTTCCCGTTGGTCCCTGGAAGCAGAGTCTACCAGACACAGAAAAAGAAGTGAGCCAGCGCCCCCTCACATTACCCCACTGTAGAAACGCCATACAAAAGTGGAAAGGTACTTTTTGGCATAGTGTCTGCACTGGCAAGGCGGGACAGGGGGATTATCTGCTCTTTGAAAGGAGAAAAGAAGAGGCTCCGATCCAAACCCGAGATCTGCCAGATGCCTCCCCTGCGTGGCTCTGTCCCGTCTCACCCAAAAACTCCATGAGAAAAATACATTAGTAGCAAAAGAGTCCAGAGGGTGGGCAAGACGGGAGGCGTGGCCAGAGCTGCAGGGCAGCGTGCCTGGCGAGGCGGGGTGGGGTGGGGTGTGCCGCTGGCCGCGTGGCAGCACCCATCCCTGGGGAAGCACACCTCCCAGTCTCTCAAGTTCAACAGCTGCAGCTCTTCTAATAATACTGACTCAAAGTTGCCGGGTGCTGGAGAGGCGCGGGGAGCACCGGCCGATGCCCTGCGGGCACTGGACAACTACCTAGGTCTGCTACCACGTCGCGCCCCACGGCTCAACCCAACTACCTACTACTCAGCTAACTGCGTCCCGCTCTCCGCCCCACAGGACCGGGTGCTGCCCTCCATGCCCAGCGCTGGGGGCCTGCACTTCCCTCTCCCAGCGGGCAGCGTGAGGTCAGGAGAGGGCTGGGCCTGGAAGATGGAGGCGAGGGCAGCCCCGGGAAGGCTGAGGACGGGGGGCTGCCTGTGCCCCAGCCCATCACCCCCACCTGGCTTCCAGGTGTCCCCTCCAACCTGGGAGAGCAGCACTCGGCCTCCACCCTGTCCGGCTCTAGGATGCCGGCCCGGCTCCTCCCTTCTATCCATGGTCTTTCTGATTTTCATCTGAAACTCATAGTGTTTATGAATTAAGGCTGACAGAACCCCCAGGTCATGTGAGCAGGGTCCCAGTGACCTTCCATGGGTGCGAAGACAGGTCCCTGGGGTCAGTTGTGGCTCTGGGGGTGCTGGAGGGTGGATCTCATGTTGGCTGCTGGGGGCTTGGTCCAGGGCCCGCCCAGCAGTGGGGCGGGGCTGGTGGCCGTCATGGCAGCCTGGAGCATCTGCTCGCCCTGGATCAGTCTCAGGAGGGCCCGGAGGCGGTCCAGCGATGACTGGGTGCCCCTCTGGCGGGCCAGCAGGCTGGTCTTGAGCTCCAAGCACTTCTGTCAGGGGGAGGGGGTCACAGAGAGGGTCTCAGACTCGAACTCCACAGGTGTCCTGTGGCAGCTGCCCCTGCCGACCGCCCAACGGCTCCCCTTCCACTGCAAACTTCTGGAACCGAGGCAGAGGCCTTGCAGGAGCCAGCCAGGAAGCAGGCACAAGGAGGTAAGACCCAGGCAGACCCGCAGAGCCTTGTGGGCTGGAAGGAGCACGTGCAGCACAGGGGCCTTCCAGCCTCCCTGCCCTTCCAGCCTGCCCGTGCCCCACGGCAACGCCACAGGCAGTGGGAGCCAGGCCAAGAGAAGGACGTCCCTCTGTTCTGGTCAAAGGCTGCTCGTGTAAATAATGACACCCGTTTCCAATCATGATAGGAACAACGGAGGTACTGAGAGGATTGGAGGATTGGAGGAGACACTGCACTTGAAGAACTTCTCCAGGCCCCGGCACCACACCACCAGCACCATCACACCATCACCAGCACCATCACCACCATCACCAACACCATCACTACCATCACCACCACCACCACCATCACCACCACCACCACCACCACCACCACCACCA
>PVHX01023465.1:0-25703 GCA_004024805.1 Geosciurus inauris
AACCTTCTTTTTGTCTCCTGTTGTTTAATATTCAACCTATAGAGATTCAACTCCTTTATATTTCTTAAGTTCACCAGTAGCACTGAACAGAAAAAAGCATGATGGATGATGTGGATCAGTATCTGCACTGAATCTGGCACAGCCCACCCATTGTACACACTCAATATCTATTTGAAGATAGTCTCTGAATTTCTACCTAGACAGGGAGTACAAGTTGATAAAGATGAACCAATTACCTAAAGATCTAAAACTGCAACTCATGGGACTACAACTAGTCCTGGAACCATAGTCAATCTTTCTCAACCTTCCTCATCTTCTCATTCCAGATTTTTATTTTCTTCCAGAAATTTGGAAAACTGAATTTGCATGCCTGAAAAGTTTTTCCAAACATGAGAGATCAGAATTCTTTGTGGCCTTGTTCTTGACATAGCGTGGTTGTTATTATTCCCATCTTGTTACTGTGGAACATAAATGTCTCAAAAGATACCTCAGAAAATCCTGTGGGCTTCAGATATATTCCTCCATGCTTCATTGTGTAATAGCAATTTCAGCTCCCAGAAGTGCACTTAGCGTGAAACCAGTTAATCTTAGATCCAATACCTTTAGCCTTCATGGGCCCCTGCTAAAACTCTGTAACTGATTTTTTTTATTAGCAATTTTTATTTTCTTTTTGTGAAGAGCATGTCCCCATTTTAAAAGCCTCAGTCCCAACAAAATTTGGATATGTCAGGGTAAATTATTCTAAGTATGGCTATTCCTCTTTTTTTTCTGTTGTTTTAAGACATCTAAATAAGTGGTATTAGCTGTTCTACTTTAGTGCAGTGCCTATTAGGTCTCCTGATAGACATGTCTCATCAGAAAAATATGACTTCTCACAAAACTTATAGTTGCCAAACCAGCAATTGTAATTTCATAATTGGTCACTAAAGCGATATTAGAGGAACCAATTCTATCTTCGTTCTTTTCTTTCTGGGTCCATATTTGTCAGTTCTTAAGAATATTGTCCCATATATGGGTCATTGGTTCAAAGCAGAAATTGCATCTTGGAGGACAAAATCCTCAGCCTAAGGTAGCATTTTAAGGAAGATTTTGGCATGTTTGCCCACTCTTTGGTAAAGTGAACTGGCTCTAGGTTATGAGGTACATGGTATGACCATGAATCCTATGATTATAAATATATCATTGAGTTTTCCTTGCCATGGGATTGGTCATTTGTCTGAAGCAATATGTAAAGAATATTCTTTCTGTGTGGCATCAGATGGGGCTATATGGAGTCCTTATGCCCCAGTCTCAGCCATGAAGACAATGATGGTGTTTAGTGATTCCAATAAAGATCAACATCTCATCTATATTGTTTATAATAATGTGATTGATCTTTTTAGTGGGTCATCAAATGCACTGAGCAGAAAACTATGGCAGAACAATTCTGAGGAGGTGCATAAATATGATTTGTACCTTTAGTTATCCTCCTTTATTGTCTTTGAAATAAATATTACCATCTAACATATTAAATATTACACAATAATTTTTAGTGTTATATTGTCACTCTAAAATGTAATTTTCATGAAGGTACTCAGTCAATGGATTTGGATTTGGGAAGTAGGGTAAAGAATTGAAGTTTTCTTTTTAAAGAAGAAAAATTAAAAAAAAATCTTGACCTAACTTTTGGAGGAGAGATATATATGCAAAATTACTTTTAAAGATGTTTATTGATTCCTGAGCCAGGAAGATTTAATTTGTACAATACATTAACATTTCTAAAGAACAAATGTGTCAATCAGAAGAAAGGGTAAGTTTGGTTAGTCACAAAAGCATACAGATATGAGAATTACAGGATGATAATTTGTCAGTGCTCTTATAAATGCTGTCCATGGGGCAAGGTTTGCTGACTTAGTGACAGAAAAAGCTTGCCTCAGTGACATTTGTAAAATGTTAACATTGATCAAAATGGATATTTCTGTCTATCCTAGTCTAATACATTAAATATTCAAAACCTGTTACTAACTCTGTTTATTATAAATCCATTTCACTTCTGTGCTTTTTATCATGAAAGCAAAACTTCCTTTATGGCTTCTTTTTTGAAGAGAAGATGTGAGAAGAATTTTTGGAACATTTGGATAATGTGTTACTTCGGGTTTTTTTTTTTCCCCCCACAAATTTGTGAATTTCATAAACCAAGATATTTCAAAAAGCATTGTGGAAAAAAAAACAGCATTTTTAAAAAAAGTTCTATTTATTTTTATTTGGAATGTTATTTTTTAAGACTCAAAATTAATGTCACTAGAATTCTATAAAATAAGAAATATTTTAGTTCCAAAGCAGTATAAAACATAAAACTCAGAATTAATCATTTAAGTTTACTATACTGAGCTTTATGAATACTCACTGTGAACTTGCACTTAATTTTTTTATTTTCTTCCGATTTGGGCAAAGACTAATACATTTGCTCTCTAAGACTGTCACCTGGCCCCTGCCATTGTTTGAGAACAAGCTCGGATGTGTTGTAATTTCCTGTTCACTTGTGGACTAGATCTGAATTAGTTCAAGTTCATAATTAGAGGACATTTTGTTGTCTTTACTCTTCCAAATGTTAAAGACTTAACTTGGGCCCTCAACAGGGTGAGTTTTTAAAAAATATCTTCTAAAATGGTTTTGCTAGCTACATTCCTATTCTTAGGGTTGTAAAATGATTCCAAGAGACTCAATTTTTTCTTCAGAAAATATGGACATTTGTTCTCTGATATTTAGTTTTAAAATGGTTGTTTTAGATGCCTTTTTCACTGCAGTGACTAAAAGACCTAACCAGAACACCTATAGAGGAGGAAATGCTTATTTGGGGGCTCCATTCATAGGCTCAGTCTTTGAAGGGGAAGCGCAACATGGCTTTCCTTCTTATTTTAGCAAAAGGATATTTTACATTTTCTTGATTTTCTCATTTCCTTGGCTAATTTTGGATGCAACAGTGTCTCAGTTCTGTATGTTCCTCAATACACAATCTAATTTAAATGTACATGCTTACTTTTTCATAGCTATTGTTAATTCTTAAGCTATTTACATAATCAAATATTGCGGATATCTAAAACATAATTGTGATATGTTTATTTTAGTATCCTATTGCACCAGGGAATACATGAATGACAAAATAAATGAATTCAACCTTCATAAGAATCTTGGTGTGTACTGATAGTGCAAAATCAAAACAGAAAATACTACCAATCAGCATTTCTTTTATAAGTCTCATCTATCCATTGGTCAATTCTTCTTGCCAAAATTGTTCTGCCTAAATGAATTGAGTAAACTTAGAAATCCAAGTAGGTTGGGGTTAATTCAGTTATATCTCTTAGACATTAAATACCACACAAGAAAAAACAAATTCAGGATAAGCAATCCAGAGGCAAGCTCTTAGAAATTTTTGGCTGGGTATGATGGCGCATGCCTGTAATCCCAGCAACTTCAGAGGCTAAGAAACGAGGATTACAAATTCTAGGCCAGCCTTGGCAACTTAGCCAGAGCCTACCTGCCTACAGTTACCAGTTAATCTCTATCAGGAGATTAATGCAGTGATTAGATTAAGGATCTTATAACCCAGTCATTTCACCTATAAACTTTCTTGCATTGTCTCATACATAAGCTTTTGGGAGGCATCTCATCTAAACCATAACCAGGTATATACCAAGGATTGGTAGAGTTGGATCATGTGATAGTCCTATTTTCAGTTTTTAAAGAACATGCAGATATTTTTCTATAGTGGCTGTATATTTTTATTGCCACAAGGACTATCTTTTTTATTAGATGTATATAAATTCCATTTTCCCTTAACTTAGTTAAGCAAGGTTTGAAATCCTCCAAAAAATTCTCACTCTTAAATCAAAGGAACATAATACAAAGTGAAATAAAAGAGAAATACAGAAAACCAGAGAATCCATTCCTTTATACTCTAAGATAAAGTTTAAGCAAAAAGCAAAAACCGATCTGACACACAAAAGGTCACAAGTTTCTTCTCCTTAAAATGTCTCACAGGTTTTCACTTCTAACAGAACTCTCACAAATTTTTCACAAACTGGCTTCAATATGCCTCCCTTGTCTTTCCCAAATATGTTGTACTCATTTGTCACTTTTTCTTGTTTTATCAGCTGATTTCACCAGAAATCCCTATCTATACCTCTCTTACTAGGAAAAATGTCAGTTCCACAGCAAATAGAGCCTCATCTCAGATGATATTTCATGGCAACTGCAGAGGTAAATGCTTTTTTATGTCACAACTTTTTGAATATAATTTCCATATTTATTTAGCCTTTTATTATAATAGATTTCTTCAACAATTGCTTCCAAAACTGCCCTACCAAATGATCAACTTATTTAGGGGTCTATATATATTATTTTTGTATTTTCAGTGATTAACAAACTAGTTCACCCATAGTAGCATGTAATAATTTTATTGAATTGATAAAATGAAAATTTGAGATACTTAGTCTCTGAATCCCAAATGTAACTTTTATTTATGTATTTTTATTCAAACCATAATAATAGTATATATTTATGAGGTATAGTGTAATGTTTCAACACATATATATCTTACTTAATGATTAAATCAGGTATTTAATTTATCCTTAATGTCAAACATTTATCATTTCTTTATGATAAAACATCAAAAAATCCACTCTTGTACCTGTTTTGAAATATATAATGCAATATTGCCAATTGAATCACCCTTTTGTGTAATAGTACACTGAATTTATTCCTTTTTACCTACCTGTGACTTTGCACCTACCAAACAACCTCTCTAGATATCCCCCTTACCTTCCCCAGCCTCTGGTGGGCACTATTCTACTTCTTACTTCTATGAGCTGAGCTTATAAGTGAATCACATAATATCTGTCTTTCTGAGACTGGTTTATTTCACTTAACATTATTTCCTCCAGATCCATACAAGTTATAATTCCACTCTTTTTTTATTAGTGAATATCACTCCCTTGTGTACATATGCACCACATTTCATTCATATGTCAATGGACATGTAGATTGATTCTGTATCTTGGCCATTGAAGATTTTGCTGCAATAAATAGTGCAGATACCTTTTCACCATACACATTTTATTTCCTTTGGGTATATACCTACTAGCAGAATTGCTGGATCATATAATAGTTTTTTTTTTTTTTTTAAGTTGTCTTGAAGAACCTCCATACTCTTTTCCTTGGTGGCTGTACCAACTTACATTCCCACCAATAGTATGGAAGAGTTTCCCTTTCTTTATATCCTTGTTGGCATTTATTATATTTTGTCTTTTTGATAATAGCCATTGTAACTGGGATAAGAAGCTAGATATCTCATTGTGATTTAGATTTTCAACTCCCTGATGATGAATGTTTTCTAGGACTTTTTTATGTACCTGTTGACTTTTGAGTATGTCTTTATTTGAAAGGTTTCTATTCAGATATTTTGCCCATGTTTAAAATCAAATTATTATTATTATTATTATTATTATTAGTAGTAGTAGTAGTAGTAGTAGTAGCAGTAGTAGTAGTAGTAATAGTAGTAGTAGTATTTTACTGCTGAATTGTTCAAATAGCTAGTAATATTCTGGACATTAGCTCCTTTTCAGATATGTAGTTTGCAAATATTTTCTTCCTTTCTATGGGTTGCCTCTTTATGTTGTTGTTTTCCTTTGCTATGCAAAAGGATTTTTAGTTTGATATAATAAATCCTTGTCCACACCAGTATTATAGAGCCATAGAGTCTTTCCTCCATGGTTTCATCTACCAGTTCTTTAGTTTCAGTCTTTAGATTTGAGTCTTTATCCATTTTGAATTGATTTTTGTGGATGATGAGAGATAATCTCATTCTTCTACATGTGGACCTTGTTTTCCCAGAACCATGTACTGAAGAGAAGGTCCTTTCTCAAATGTACATTCTTGTCATTTTTGCCAAAGATAAGTTGGATATTGATGTACGTGTTTATATTTGGGCTCACTATTCCATTCCATTGGACTATGTGTCCATTTTTGTGCCCATACCTTGTTGGTTTTGTTATTATATTTTTGTAGTATATTTTGGAATTATGGAGCATGGGACCTTGGTTTTATCTTTTTTCTGGATATGGTTTTATATTCCTAATGGTGACAATCATATGTGAGTGAGTTTGTCATATTTCAATGGGAACTTTTATTAATTCAATGCCTCAAATCCTATGTATAGTTTCTATGAAAAACTGTAATTAGTTTTTTGGTTCATTACTCAGGAAAAATTAATTTTCTCATGTTATAATCAATTTGAATAAATAATCTGTAAAGATTTTTCTTTCCACAATTGGAAATGTATTAGTATGCTAAGAAATATTGCAAATTCACAATACTCTAAGAGTTTAATTTGCACAACAAATATTAAATGATTGATCTTGTATTGAACATTAAAATTTTGAAGCCTATAGTCACATGTACCGTTTCTAAGGTATGGAGAAATTAGCAGTAAATTATAAAAGCAAGCACAGATAGAAGTTACCAAAGCTTTTACTCAAATTATAATTATCTGGGTTCTGTCTCCCAAGAAGCATTGTAGTTTTGGTTTGTTTGAAATTCTTTTGAGTTATCTGTTATATTAGGCTGCATAGCATGAGGAAAATAAGTTAAGAAAGTCCTGATGTTGAATCCTGATTTTTCTTATGAGCTATATGCTCTTCTTGAGTTTTATAATCAAGGTCTTCGAATTTCAGTTTGGTCTATGTAAAATGGATAGCACAATATTTGTTCTTAAGAATATTAAGGGTTAAATAAGATAATTTGAGTAAAACTATTATGCATATAACATCTTCATATCAATAAAAGAAAATTGATTTTGATACCCCCAAACATTTTGTTTGTGTAATCCTTGTTTAGGAGCATGCCTTGAACATGCAGATCTTCTGTATATAAATGAGAGGCTTTGTATTTCCATTAATCAGACTATCTAAGGGTAGTGTAAACAAATAGGTTTATGCTTTTTGTAACCTAGAACAAAGAATAAGGTAGGAACCCTTCTGGTATCATTTTGTAGGAAGTGGTGATGCCAGCTGCATCTGTATTTAGCAGGAAAATAAGATTTTCCCTTATGCCTGGAAGTGTAACATGGCTATACCTTGTTTCAAGATACTGGGAAACCTTATCTTATCTGCCATCATTTAAAGGAAATAGGAAGTAAGAAGGATGTTAGAATTGCCTTTTAGCATTTCTCTTACTTTCCCACTTTGATGTTACAAAGTTAATAAAATCCTAGAAACAGATGCCATGATATGATTACATTGCTCTCATTTCAAAGCAAACATTACTTCTCAGTTACATTCAGAATTTGCCAGGGAACAAAATACATACTTGATTTCACATCCTTGAAAACCTTAGTATAAAGGAAAAAATCACTACATTGTTTCTCCTATTCGATGTTTGTTGTTCATTTGAAAAGCTGTTAGGTTATTTTATTTCTATATTCTTCAGATATTCACAGAGGCTACTCTGATCTGTGTGTGCATGTTTATATATGTGTCTCAGTTCCAAATTGCAATTCTTATATCTTATTATTCCCATATAAATCTTTTGCTTACAAATTTGCGTCTCTATATACAATAGTCATGTTAATACCATCCTCTGTTTATGAATAAATTATCTCATTGGTTTCTGATTGATGCTTATGTGTGTGTTATACCAATGCAAAACACGTGTAGCTTTGATTTTTCATTTGAGTGTTCCCCATTTTCTACCTGGCTTTTAAACTTGTTCTCTTTGCATTAGCATCATTTGTTTGGGATCTTAGCTCTTTATCTGTGATAGATACTGCAAGTATTTGTCTCCCATATATTGTCCCAATATTATCTCTTGTCAGTAACCTCTTGGTATTGCTTAAAACTTTTTGTTTCACATTCAAATTGTTTTTTTCCCTTTCAAACAGAATCTGAAGGCAAATTCTTATTAGACTTTTTCTTTCTTTCTTTTTTTTTTTTTGGTACCAGGATTGAACTCAGAGACAGGGTCTCACTGAGTTGCTTAGCACCTCATCATTGCTGAGGCTGGCTTTGAACTCACGATTCTCCTGTCTCAACCTCCCAAAGTGCTGAGTCATGCTCCATCGCGCTTGGTTGACTTTTTTTGTTACATCTGGTTTTTAAATAATAGCTAGAAAATTTTATATATACACAGATTATAAAAAAAAGCCTACTGACCTTTTAAAATACTTGAATCATTTCATTTTACATTTAAATCCATGATATTAAAATTATTTATTCATTAAGTCAAAGATTGAGTGTCACAAATTTGAAATTTAAGCTCTGAATATCAAATTCTTGTTATTTAATTAGGATTGATTGATACACATTTAAATAAGATTTATGAATAGTCATAGATACAAATATATTTTCTAATATTGCCATATTGGTTCAATTTGCAATAGATAGGATATATATAGGAAAATAAATGACAGCAAAGGTGTTATCTGTGTTTCTTTTGTATCTAAAATTTTAACTCTAAAGACAATTATTTCAACTCCAAACAATTATTTTTAAAACATTTCCCAGTGTATAATTTTTCAATCCATCTGGAGATTTTTAGATTATTTAAACATGACTCAAGGTATTTTTAAAATAATAGTTTGCAAAGTAAACCTTACTTCAAGAATAAGGTTGTAGCCGGGCGTGGTGGCGCACGCCTGTTATCCCAGCACTTTGGGAGGCTGAGACAGGAGAATCGTGAGTTCAAAGCCAGCCTCAGCAAAGGTGAGGCACTAAGCAACTCAGTGAGACCCTGTCTCTACATAAAACACAAAATAGGACTTCGCATATGGCTCAGTGGTCGAGTGCCTCTGAGTTCAATCCCGATTCCACACACCCCCCAAAAAGAATAAGGTTGCAGTTCTTCCTGTGACTTTGTAGTCCCGATTGCATTAGGTTAATACGTATTTCAGTGAACTTTAAAACATAATCATTGAATATAGCATATCGTGCTATTTCAGAGTAATTCAGGCTAAGAATTTTTCATTATTAAGTTAACTTTGATTTTAAAAAATGCAATGAAAACTCACAATACACAAATGTTCTTAAACTATATATATATAAAATCAAAGCAATAATGTTATCTTGTTTTTATTAAATATTCCTGCAAGAAATGAAGGTAAAATTAATGACACAAATGCTCATTTTGACATATGAAAATCATATAAATCTGTAGAAATTTGCATTTCATAATAGGAAAGTGTCAAACACAAATTAATTTAAATGTGATGGTTGTATCTGTTCATGTTTCAGGAATTGGAGTTAAAAAATTAAAATATCACATTAAACAGAAAATCATTTCAGATAATGACTACTCTTTTTTCAGATGAATAATGAGATGAACTAAAACATCAGTTTTGTTATCTGTAAACTATTTCTCTTCACACACTATTTATTCCATTACTTTCTGGACATCTTACCTCAATCTGAGGAAGACAACTTAAAAAAATGAAAATGACTTAAGGAAAAGCATTTCATAAATTGCTTATGAAATTAAGAAAATGTTTGTTTGTCTGGCATTTTTTTAGGTTAACAGATACACAATATTTGAATACTGTCCTTAAGCTATTTCTCTTTTTAATGTATTTCAAAAATACCACTTTTAAGTTGAGCCATGATAAATACATTTTGGTGTTGGAAAAGCACCAAAAACTATATTGCACTTTTTATATTTTAATTCTGTAAATTCCTCAGCGCAATTTTTCTGTGATGGTGCTCAGTACAATAAATACTCAGTCTTTCTATCACTTTAAAATGTGTTAATGTTGGCCTTTGACAATTTTTAGTTTGGAATTAAATTTTCTATTTAGTCCTAGTAGTCCAATAATTGTTGGGAGGGAATTGAAACATAAAATATATTTGTAAGAATTTGACCAATTCAGCAGAGGTATCCTAGAATCACTAAGGAGTGTCATTAATGTTTGTGTGTGTGTGTGTGTGTGTGTGTGGTATAGAACCATAAGCAGGTTTCCAGTTGGGAAAAATCTGCTCTCAGTGATCTTCCTGTTATGGCTTTACTTTCTCACACAAATACTCTGATTTTTTTTTTTTTAGTACCAAGAATTGAACTCAGGAATACTCGACCACTGAGCCACATCCCCAGCCCTATTTTTGTGTTTTATTTAGAGACAGGGCCTCACTGAGTTGCTTAGCACCTCACCTTTGCTGAGGCTGGCTTTGAACTCACGATTCTCCTGTCTCAGCCTCCCAAAGTGCTGGGATTATAGGTGTGTGCCACCATGCTCAGTCTGATGTTTTAAATTTTCCAAAAATATTTATTAAATCAAATTCATCTTGAAATTTTGATTCAAAAAGTTGTCCCTTCCTTACCCTAATGCTCTTTTTAAAAACTTAAATGACAAAGGATATACGGTGAGAAATGATTCCGCTTTTTTCATTTCCGTAATCTCATATTGAGATATTTTATTTACATGTTTGTTTACTTCATTCATGAAATGTTTATTGAATGCCAGTTTAGTGCCAATCATTGTGCCAATCATGTCTCAAACATTGGAGATATGATACTGACAAATGTCCCTGCTTTTTTGAAGTTGTCATATTATTAGAAACAGATTATTATATCAATAATTCTTTAAGCCAGATATACAATTTTTTAATGATGAATGCATTCTAGGAATAAAAATAAATTACAAATAAATAAAGAGGCAAAATTTAGATTAATTACTCAGGGAAAGCATCACGTATACACACATTCACTGTTTTAGTCAGCTCTTTCACTGCTGTGACTAAGGGACACAACAAGCACAATTATAGAGGAAGAAAAGTTTATTTGAGGGCTCATGGTTTCAGAAGTCTTAGTCCATAGAAGGCTGGATCCATTCCTTGGGGCTTGAGGTGATGCAAGAAGCCATCCGTGGAATGCGTGAGGACTTTCTCTCAGCATGACAGCCGGGGAGGAGATAAGGCTGGTGTTGCAAACTTTCTGTAGCAAAAGACTGCCCAATGCAAGTGCCCTGCCTCTTTCGCTCTGCTAGGAAGGTCCTCCTTGCAGTACATGAAATGGGTGTATCCCCTAGGAACTGAGCAGCCTACCTGCCCCCACCTTTTTCTTATCTTGGCAAAGAATATTTGATGGAAGGCCTTTGAAGTTCTCCAACATAAATAAAGCAGGCCTGGGCTCCTTTTGTGTTAGAAGCTAGACCCATCTGGTCTGCTTGCCTGTCCTGCCCCCACTTTTGAAACTATTTTCTGTGTTCTATGGTTATTTCGCCATTTTATTTCTTTTAGCTTTTATTGCTCAGCCAGCCCATTCTACCAGAGAGAACTTCGTCTCCATCACCTGTGTGGGGCATGGGCGATAAGGTAAGACTGAACATCATGGCAGAGTGTGTGGCAAACAGAAGCGGCTCACATGATATCAGGAAGTGGAAAAATTCCACCACTTGCCAGATAAATATATATACCCAAAACCACGCCCCAATTTCCTCCTCCTCCAGCCACATCCCACCACTTCAGTTACCTCTCAGCTAATCCTTATCAGAGGATTAAATCACTGATTGGGTTAAGACTCTTATAACTCAATCATTTTTGGGGACTTCTTGCATTGCCTCACATGTGAGCTTTTGGGGGACACCTCACATCAAACCATAATACCCCCACACATATATAAAATTATTATTCATATCATACAGAAGTCAGAAAGAATATCAGAAGCGATTGTGATTGCAGAACAGTGTGCAACCTTAGCCAGCCAGCAGGAGTTAAGATCAGAGTAGACTACAGGGTCCGATTTTGCAATTTTATTGGCTGTGTCAGAGAGTTTAGAGTTTATCCTCATCTTACAAGAATACTTCAAAGGATCTTATAATGGTGGAGCCAAAGCTTCCTTCTGGTTGCAATACCTGCCATTGTTCCGGAGGTAGGTATGAATAGACAGAATCTAGGTAGGAGTCTATTGCAATAGTGCCAACAAAAAGTATCAGTAGCTGGCCCAAGGGCCATTTTTTAATACAGAAAAGGTTAATAGAAGTGAGAATTTTTGAGACACAGTCTTTGGTTATGGATTTGTTGGGAGGTGAAAGAAAAGCTTTGGGCAAGAGCAACTGGATGGATAGATATTTGATGAAACATACTGCAGAAGAAAACAAAACAAAACAAAAGAAAAAAACAATTTTCAAGGACCCTGAGGGATTTAGGGCATGCCTGCTTAGTTCCAGATGGCTGTGAGCCATCTAGTGGAGATGTCAAAGAGGAAAATTAATGCCTAAGAATAAAGTTTAAAAGATGCTTGAGATATGTGGGTTCCTCTGGCCTACAGACAGTGTTCAAAATTAGGGAATAGATGAGATAATCTAAACTGAGATTATTGATTGAAAAGAGTAGCTCCACTATCAAGTATAAAGGAATTGAACATAATAAGAGTTCTCCATTTGTTTTATGTGTAAAATTTCTCAGGTACAAGTATCTGATAAAATACAATCCCTGTTCCACTCACACAAAGATTAATTCAGCAGTTTTGGAACAGAACACCAAAACATGCATTTTTCAAACATTTTTTTTCCTGAGGGAATTGTTTCATGGTTCAGCTTGATAAAAAAAATTAAAAGCAGAAGAAAGGTCACTTTATAGTTTTATGTGAAATTTCTTATTTCTAAAAAAACTATGGGTTGATGGGAAGAAGTGATAAAGATGAAGGATCAAATAGACACTAAGTCATGTTATGTCTTTTAAACTACAGGAACAATTTGAACTTTTTCTTTAGGTTCATATGAAAGTGTAAAAGACTATAGGCATAACAGAAATGAACAGATATATATTTTAGAAAAAATAAATGGTTACAGAATAGAGATTGGTTTTTATGAAGAAGACTGAATATGAAAATTCTAGTTAATAGTTGTAATTGTCTTGGTAAGAAACTATTGTAAATAAAAGTTAGATGATAGCTGGGCATGGTGGCGCACACCTGTAATCCCAGCACTTTGGAAGGCTGAGACAGGAGAATCTCGAGTTCAAAGCCAGCCTCAGCAATGGCGAGGAGCTAAGCAACGCTACATAAAACACAGAAAATAGGGCTGGAGATGTAGCTCAGTGGTAGAGTACCCCTGAGTTCAATCCCCTCCCCCCCAAAAAAACAAACTAAAATGATGATGTAGGTAGAGATGGAAAGAGTATAGAGTAAAAGAAAAGGTAGGAAGAAAAACGGTCTAGGATTGGTGGTTATATGATACATGAAGCAGGTAGAAGTTAGGGAAATGTCAGGGTCATCTTAACAAACCCAGGTTTGGTCATATCCAAGTACATGAAGGAGGGAACCCTGATGAGCTAGAATGATACACTTTAAGCAAATGAAGTTAAATAGAATCAATCTTTCAGAGAAGATTGATTCATGTGTGAGCACGTAGATAGAGACAGAAGCCACAGGCATGTACAAATCATCCACGAATGAGAACTAGCCTGAAAAAGATAACAAGTCCTTTTATGCCACAGTTAGGAAGAGCACCACCTCACTGGCGAGAAGGGCCTGTTATATTACATGTACATGTAGGGGAAATTGGAAATAACTATAAAAGATAGCCATAGAAATCCTCATTTTGAGCAATAAGTATATGTAATGACATGAACTAACACTAGGAATTTTATCAGAATCACTGAGCCTTCTTTTTTTTTTTTTTAAGAAAGTAACATGCATTGCCATGGGAAAAGGTACAATGAATAAAAAACTCCATTAGTTTTTTTTTTAAATTTTTCAACATGTATATATCTAAAGTGCAGAACATTATGAGACACTGAGAAACATTCTACATACATATACATTTTTATTAGTTTGTCACTTCCTTAACGGTGACACATGTGCCAGTTTATGTCCTCATCTTGAGTACTTGGGTATAAATCTATTTGTCCCAAGGGCTAGGTTATTCAGTTCTTTGAATCTTTTGAAATGTTGACTCAATTCTGATCTTGTCATTAATATCCATTCATTTTTTTGTTTCTATCTAAAAACCATTAGAACTTTTGTTTCTATTAATTGTTTTCTCTTTTTGTATTAGTTCATTAGTTTTATATAATATTAAGGTTCATTTTGACATAATTGTACAAGCATGGAATATAATTTGCTGTAATTCAGTCCTCAGTATTTCCCCTTTGCCTCCCCCCTCCCTCTTGTCCTCTGTTCCCTTCATTATACTCTACTAATCTGTCTTATATTTATAGTTTTTTTTTTTGATTAGTGCCTTGTGGATATACATGAAGGTAGTCAGATTCATTCCACTGTTCTTCTCTTTTCCCATCCCTTTTCCATCCCCCTCAATTCCACTGGAATCCCCCTCTATCCTCATGGAATCCTCTCATTATTTTTCCCTTTCTCCTCCCTATTTTTAGCTCTCATATCAGAGAAAACATTTAACCTTTAATTTTCTGAGTCTGATTTATTCCACTTAGCATAATGGTCTCCATTTCCATCCATTTACTAGCAAATGCCATAAAATGCCATAATTTCATTCTTCTTTATGGTTGAATAATACTCCAGAATATATATATACCACATTTTCTTTATCCATTCATCTGTTGACAGGCATCTAGGTTGGCTCCAGAACTTGGATATTATGAATTGTGCTGCTGTAAGCACTAATGTGGCTAATAGAAATAATGGTAAATTCAAAATTTAAAAAAAGGATGGATAAAAAATATCATATGTACATGTAATATTATTCAGTCTTAAAAAGGAAGAAAATTCTGACATATATTGCCCCACAGATGAAATTTTTAGTACATTATGCCAAATAAAATAAACCAGTCAAAAAACAAACACAACATGATTCTGTTAGTTAACATCATAGAAATGGAAAGTAAAATGGAAGTTGTGGGGGACTAATGATAGGGTCAGTGGGGAGCTATATTTTAGCAGGAATAAAATTTTGGTTCTATAAGACAGAGTCATGGAGATGGATGGTAATAATGATGGCACAACATTACAAATGTATATATCATCTCCTAAACTGATTAAAATAATAAGTTTAAGATTATGGGTAATCTATCATAATAAAAATAAATTAAAAAATAAAACACTAAAAATTATTAGAACTAATTATACTAAGTGGAAAATGTTGTGGACTGTCTCTTAGAAATTGATATGGATTTAATTTTATATATTCTAGAAGCTATCATACAGATTGTCTCCTACTGCTAAAGAGGAAGCTAATATAATGTTAAATGATAAAAGATGTATGAATAATAAAATAAAGACTAACTTGAAAATTCAGATAACGTTACAGTTATGTTTACTACAAAATAAAGAAGCACATTTTATTGAAGTAAATAACATTTTATTTACATTATATTTAATAAATGACAGGCATCATGAATATTTACTAACAAAGTACTCCTCTTTACAAAAAGTGAAAAATAATTTCTTTTTATTTTTTTATTTTGTACTGGGGATTGAACTCAGGGGCACTCAACCACTGAACCACATTCCCAGCCCTATTTTATATTTTATTGAGAGACAGGGTGTCACTGAGTTGCTTAGTGCCTCGCTTTTGCTGACTGGTTTTGAACTCGAAATCCTCCTGCCTCAGCCTCTCAAGCCGCTGGGATTACAGATGTGAGCCACCACACCTGCCAAAAAAGAATTTCTTTACATTCAATTAGGATAAAAAAGGTCAATCTTTTAGAGCATACACATACATAGACATGCAACACTATTTTAAACTGCTTTCCTTATTTTGATTAAAAAGATAATGAGTAAATAAGTATAGTGATCAAGACACCAATCTTAGAATTTGTCATTCTCAATTTATTACTTGCAGTCTATGAAGAATAAGGGAGAAACGCACAAGCAAAACAATGTTCTACTTCATAAGAATTTTGAGAAAAAATGACTATGGAAAAATGAAAATAATAATAAAATGAAAGAGAGGTTGGAAGGACAAAAGGAAAAGTAATCAGCATAAAGGAAGGACTGGAGGAAGGATTGGAAATGGGAGGGAAAGAGGGAAGCAGGGAAGAAGGAAGGAAAAAGGAAGAGGAACTAAGAAAGGATGAGGGGAGGGAGAAGACAGAGAGATGAAGTAGAAAAGAAAGGAAGGAAAAGAGAAAGGAATGGTAGAGACAGAGGAAGGGAGGGAAGAAGGAAAGGAGGGACATGAGGAAGTCTTCAATTTTTTTTTTTAAGGTACAGAGTTTTCAAACCTTTTTTAAGATACAGGTTTAGAATCTTATTTTTTCTGGTAGTAGATATTTTCATCTGCATTATAGGAAATGCATTCCTTTTTAGAGAAATAGATTCTGGGGGGCAGGGAGAGAAAAATACTAGGCAGCCCAGAGAATTCTTGATCCTTGGTGATGACTCTCTCATACCTTCTCAAGTCCTTTAGAGTCCTGTGTACACTCAGAGGTCACCTGGGGCTCACTACTTTATCATCACGCCTACCACTTCTCCCCTCTCTAGAGAGAAGGAAAAGCCTATGGGACTGTAAGGGAAGGTAGAGTTGAGCCCTGCCGTCTCAGACGACATCAGACTAAATGGTGTCCTCAGAGGTTTGTTCCCTAGAGTGAAACACTATGGAAAGTGGAACGAGTCAATCCGTAGAATTAATCTTCAAGTACTTTGTGTCTAAATTCATCCCTTTCTTAAAACAGCATCTACCCGATCCTTTGAATATTAATAATCTTTTTATATTCCTCATTGCACAATGTATCAGTTAATTATGTGCATATTGATGTATTATGGATATTGTGGCACACAATCACTTCTCTTGATGTATCCAGTCCCTCTTGGCAAGTAATGTGTACCCTAAATCACATGTAGCATTGAAAACAGAATGCATGTATATGAACATATAGTTTATAGGCCATGTTCATAATAATAATTCATTTAATATTGGCATTATGGTTACTAGGATTCATTACTGTAGAATTTTAGTAAGTACATATTACTTAGTCATGAATTACAAAATGTAAAAATAGAGCCAAATATTATTTTCATGGATACTTAAATATGTTGTCTTTATATTGAAGCTCCAGTTTTTCAGATGACAGAAAACATATATTTAAAAAAAATTTTGACCCAATTCTTCATTTTTTGGAAAATTCAAGATTTGTGTTCTAGATACAGTGTGATTTAGCAATTCTACATAAAGGTACTCATCACCCTGCTCCACCATTTATTCATCCCAAGAATACATTTATGTGCTTATTAGAAGTACTGAACATAGTAGAGAAGATGAATCACTTAGCTAACACACACATTTGAGCCAGCCTTGGTTAGTCACCGAGGCTCTCATAATGCCAGCAAACACCTACTGTGTTTATGGTCTGACTCCTCCACACAGGCAGTGACCTCTGTCCATTTTGATGAACAGCAACAGTTCTTACAGACTTCTCTGGGATATTTGATCTGCATTCAGATGTAACTTTACTCCTGCTTACTTTCCTTATGCTTACTTCATTTTATGTTACTCAATCACTCTATTAAATAATTCCATGGTGAAGTTTGCATCTACCGTGAGTGCTAGTGCTCTGTAACCTCCAGCTAAGGAGGAAACCTTCTAATTTTTCTTTGGCTGGCTTCTTCTTTATGATTTACTATCTCCAGTCCCTCAAACTTCTTTCTCTCATAACAATGTTCAAGATTGAAATGAGGGTGTTCATAAGAGACAAGGAACACAGAATATAAAGGAAACTATTGTCACATCTCAGTCCCTTATGGCTGGCTAAAGAGCCAGAACATAGTAATCATGGGAGAGCTAACCTCTGTGAAGAAAAACTGGATAGAAAAATCCAGTCCCATGGTCTAGATGAATTGTCTCTGTGTATGTTTCTTCTACATTTATTTTCTTCCAGAACTTTACAGTAGTATCTGGTGACTAGGTTAGCTGAGAAGGGTTGTGGACATCAACTGCTCCTTGACAGTCTTCTAAGAGACCTTAGGATAAAACTGACTTTAGAGTTCATTTCCCTCATGAATAATAGCCAATATTTTATAGTCAGAGCCTGTTTGAACTCGTGGGAAAATCATAAGCTGTGGAAAGAGCAACTTATGTTAGTCCTGTCTGAATTTCAGCGGCAGAAATTACGGAAAATAATTGCTTAGGGTCTCCTTCTATTTCCTTGAATTTTTATATACCCTCTCACTGTCAATTTCTGGTTAAATTGTCTCAGAAGGCTTCATGCACCCCTTAAGATGTCTCTGAAGTCTGGATTAGCAGTGACATTTAGATAAAGATGGCTTTATGATGTTTAGTCTTTAAAATACTAACAGGTGGTTCTGTCCATGAATGCAAAATGACAGCACATAAGTACAACTCCTTTAATGCCACAGTTTTTATCTATGTAAAAAGTTTTGCAAAACAACAGGAACATGCAAAAGGCATTTCTGTACAATTCTCTTCTTCACACCCCTTATTTTCTTTATTCTTTTTCTTTTTTTGGTTTATGTCTTTCACTTTTCTTACTTATCAATAATTATAAAATGTCCATTAACCTTCAGGCAGATTTCAGGAAAGAAGTCTGTGTACCTTGCCTTATGCACATTTTCTGTTGCTGAAGGCCTCTTTTGCACTAGTTTTCATAGACAGCTATGAGTCTTATAAGGAAATGAGACTAATAACTCGTTTGATCAAAACCTTGTTCCTTAACTTCACTCTGTATTTGTTTATAAGACATACCTTTAAAGGGCAGGGGCTTGTCAACTTAGAAGACACTGAAGGTAATCTATATTATGTTCTGGACACACCTATACCTAAATGATTTATGAAAACAGAAATCTGCATGTGTTGTTCAAATGACTGAAATTGTGAACTGAATCATTATAGCTCAATGAGAGTATCCTATCCATTTGATAACCAATATCTTTCTCAGAGTGAGGAATATATGCTAGCAATAATTATTTATATATTAAACACTAGCTTTCATTTTTCACTTAAGTATCTTCAGATTCACTGACCTAAGCAGGTGACTACAGGAACTCAACCTTTTTATCTTTGTTCTCACTGCCCAGAGAGAACTTCGTCTCCATCACCTATGTAAGACGTGGGCGATAAGGTGAGACTGAACATCATGGTGGAGTGTGTAGCAGAGGGAAGCATCTCACATGATATCAGGAAGCAGAGAAACTCCACTCGCCAGATAAATGCATATACTGTTCCTTATTCCTAGAGGGTTCAGGACCAATCCAGAGTGGGTAGAGTAGGGAAGGGGGTAGTAGACTAGTAAATGTCAGAGCTGCTGCTTTACTAGTTTCCCACACCTGGTTGATTTCTCCAGGCATCTCAAAATATCCAAACCATAGACCATTATCTGTTATTTACCTCAAAATCATCACCTCAGGCTCATAAAATGATTAAGCCTGGCTGTGAAGACTCTGAATCACAATTCCTTCTAAATATACTACAACTTTATTTGAATCATTTTTCCTACTCCTTGAGCATTTATTGATGTATTTACCAACATCTTAGGCCATCCACTGAAAGTGATTAGAAATTATTATGAGGGTTTTGTTTTATTTTGTTTTTATTGCTATTATTGTTTTGTCTTAAAAGTATTTTCAATTGAATATTGCAGATTGTGTTTTTAGCAGTCCCTCCTTTAAAAGTTCTTTTGATTATGAGGCTATTTATGAAAATAAAATTAAATCTATTGCATACTTGGAATACCTGGAAAATAACAACGTACTTATGATAATTCCTGGAGATTAGAAGCAATGAAAGCTGAGAAGGCAGTGAGTCAAGGGTAGCCAACTGGGCTAATAGATAAGGTTATAAATAGGTACACTGTGCTTGCCTGATGCTTCACTCTCAACAGATGACTGGCTTCCTCTTCAAGATAGTCAGGAGACGCCTCTTGATTAGGGTTTTAATAGTAAGAAATGTCCGAGCCTGACTTTGTGGAGAGAAATGAGTCAAAAGAATAAAAACCTATGAAGACAATAAACAATGAAAATACTTATGCACCTCAAAGCGAAATCCACGGCAACTCTCAAATCAATAAAAAAAAGGACTTATGCTCAATTAGAGCAGAGGGGTAGAGGATATAAAGAAGAGTTTTAACAAAAAAGTTGTCTATAAGAATAAATAAATTTTAGTCCAATAGTGATAAATCTTTATAAATAATGATATAAAACTGCTAGTACTACTAATAGTTAGTTTAAATTAACACATAATTTTGCATCATGAAATATTAAGCATGTTCTAACATGAATTCATTTGACTATCACTATATCATAGGAATTGTTATGCCCATTTTACAGAGAAAATAAATGAGATTTTAAAAATTATAGTACCTGCACTAACTTCTTACAGCAAATTAGTGGAAGAACCTTAGAAAGAACCAAGATTTGGCTTAATTCCAGCATAGTTATTTCAACAACTAAGGTCTAGCTTTAAATTTCCCAATTATTATTGTTCAATGATTGGTGATAGTTAAATGATTGATTAATATTAATGTTGACTGGTGGGATTATAATGTTATTAAAGATTTTTAGCTGATATTTTCAATAACTTGGTGCACAATCTAAATGTGCATCAAAAAAGGAAAAGTTAAATAAATTGTTGGTCATTATATGTAGTGGAATTCTATGCATTCTTCAGAACTTTGAGGCCTATACTAATTATTGACCTGAAAATATATGCAGATTATAATATGACATGAAAAACGATATTGTTATATATAGTAAGACCATATTTTATTATTTGCATGCGTGATGATATTCTCTGGAATTTCCATAATCATATGTAACATAGTCTAAAATTTGGTCACAGTGATATAATCACTTCTTAGAAAACCTATTATTTTGTTTGCTTTAGAGGTAAAATATGAGTGATTTCAATAGCAGTTAACTTACATCATAATAACTAGTGCTTTATAGCCATTTATTTTGCCGATCTTCTAAAATATCATTACGCTGTTTAGATAAGATTACAAATTTGAAATATGGCTAATACTTGATCTAACTGCAATAAAATAAGCTCTGTCATATGCAAGAATGTGCAATCTACACCAAAATCTTCATTAGTGTTGCAGCATAAGGTATTGGATTAGTCTGCTCTGGCTGTCATAACAAAATGCCACAAACTAGGTGGTCAAACCAACAGAGATTTCTTTTCTTATAGTTCTGGAGCCTGTAAGTCTGAGATCAAGGTGTTGGGGGAGGTGGTTCTCCTGAGATCCCTCTGCCTACGTTGCAAAGAGCTGACTTCCTGTTGTGGTCTCACATGTACTTTACTCTGTGCATATAAACAGAGAATTCTTAACTGTCTCTTCCTCTTCTTGTAAGGGCACCAGCCGTATGGGATTAGGTCCCCACCCCGATGACTATATTTAATCTTATTAACTCCTTTCAAATCTTACCTTCAAATACAAACACATTTGGGGTTAGGAATTCACCATACAAATTTTGAGAGACATAAGCCTTTAGTCTGCAACACAGGCTCCATACAAATTAGAAGATATAATCAGAGTATCTCAAGGATAGAGAAGTAACAGTGTCTGAGCTCTAATCTAGGTTTAGAAGAAGCTGAGTGTGAAGAAGCATAACCATAGAAGTCACTATTATTATCAAGGCTTTGCTTCATATTTGACTCTTCCTCGTGGTCTTTTATGGTTTGGATCTGGAATGTCCTCCAAAGGTTCTTGTGTTGAAGGCTTGGTCCCCAATGCAGCAAAGTTCAGAGGTGGAGCTCTTGGCAAGTGATCAGCTGATGAGGGCTCTTATCACATCAATGATTAATCTTTTGAAGGGTTCATATTTGATGACATTTCTGGGAGATGGTGGAATGTTTAGGAGTTGGGACCTAGTCAGAAGAAGTAGGTCCCTGGGGACATGCCCCGGAAGGATGACCCAACCCTTCTTCTATTTCCTGGAAGCCACGAGCTGAAGGGTTTTCCTTCACCACACCCTTCCTCCATGATGTTTCTAGCTTGCTACCAGCCTAAAAGCAATGCAACCAGCAAAACATGGAAATCTTTGAAACTGTTATCCCAAATAAATCATTCTTCCTTTGTCATATTTTTTTTCAGGCATTTTGTCCATGATACAAAACTAGCACATATTCCAATTGAAAATATGATAAAAGATTAAAAATATTTCAAGAAATACTAAAGTTTTCTTGGAATATGACAGTTTTGTTTCTTTTAGAGACAACAGAATACCTTTGTTCTTCTTTCTGTACTATTTAAATAAATTTAAATTATTGGATCCAATAATCATTGATTTGGGGTATTTTTAGCGTGTTCTGGGATCTTTTTAATGCTTAAATGGTGATCTAATGCACGAAATCATTTTTCATACAAAGGACTGAGTCTAAAAATTTGCCCAAAGGTTAAATTTAAAGAGTCAATATATAATTCTTTTACCCTTGTACTTACTTGCTTTCAAAATAATGGACTAAATTTATCTAAATTCAACTAGTTCTGTTTTCTTCATTTTGTTTTTCAATTTGCTTGCTTGTCTGGTCAGCTGCTGTGCATATGCAGACATGAAAGAGAAAAACATTGAAAAGGATAGAAAAAAAACAAAAAACATTTACACATGCTGGACTCTTTCTAGACTCTCTAAAAGATTTGAGAATAAGAAAGGGAAATTGTATTTGTATTGCTTGGATGTAGAAAATCAAAGCAAAATAAGCCATTCTTTGTCTCTTATGTGAGTATGAAAGAAATTAATATAAGAAAAAGATATCTCACAGAGAAGAGACATTTTGCTGCTTCTCATTATTTTGGCAAGAGATATCATTTTCTGATGGTGACTGTGGGAGCATGACTGTGGATTCAGCTTCCACTCCTCATTATATTTTAACCTAATAAGAGCATGGATAATTTTCACCTTGCTACTAGGTGACTGTAAACATGCTTATTATTTGCATCTCCTCTGAACTTATAAGAGTACAGTATGTTTCATTGCTTATTTTGTTTGTCAGCAGGAAGAAAATATATATATATATATATATATATATGTACACACACACACATATATACACACACACACATAAATATATATATATATATATTTATTTTTTGGTGGGGAATGTGGTGTATGCCAAGTTCTAATGGAATAAGGATACCAGATTTTATTAACAAACAACTGATTATATTGAAACTTAGACAATGTATCCTCCAAATTAACATTCATGAAACATCCATGAATTTTCATAATAGCTCATGTGAAGCCCATTAATATTTTTCTCCAACTTCCAATTTATGAAGGTGTATATGTAATGGATAGCAAATATGCTTTTACTTTTCATGCTCTTTGCCTAGCAATTTCTCTGCAGAATGATGAATTTAACATATTGTTTTCTTAGGTTTTTGAAGACTAACAACCTTTTAGAATTAGCATCATTTCCTACATTTCAAAGCAGAAAGCATGTTTAGTACTGAGGTGTTTTAGAACTGCAATGTATGTGACTCCCTTTAAAAGCTTCTTTACTTAGGTTGTGGGGAAGACAGTATTCTCTACTGATCATCATTTGTTTTAAACAAAGAACATAAGTCCAAATTCTTAACTATATCCGCACCTTTCTAGGTTTTCTAGTGAATTTCACACTCAACAATACAGTGCTGCTGTGGGTTACAATCACTGATTTATTTTTAATTTTTGATTTATTTTAATTTATTTTTTAATAAATAAATAGATGGGAGTGTCCGCATATCCTTTCTCTCTTCTTATTCTATGTCAACCAATACTAATGTAAAACACTAGGGAAATTTTAAATGTAATGTAACAATGTAGTGGTCACCAGATGCTAAAAAATACAGTAAGAAAGGTAGGGTCAAGAAAAACCCCAAGAAGATAAATTCTAGGGAAACTCAGCGACACAGACATTAAGAGCATGCATACTTTTAAAAGAAATTATGTACTTCAATCACTGAGCTTTTAAGTAGCAATGTACTTTCATACGTAAAGTCACAATTTTTTCTTTAAAATGAAACAGTATTTCTAAAATTTTTTCTTTTTTTTTCTTTGGTACCAGGGATTGAACTCAGGAGTACTTGACCACTGAGCCATATCTCCAGCCCTATTTTGTGTTTTATGTAGAGACAGGGTCTCACTGAGTTGCTTAGCGCCTCGCCCTTGCTGAGGCTGGCTTTGAACTCGCGATTCTCCTGTCTCAGCCTCCCTAAGTGCTGGGATTATGTTTTCTACACTTACTTTTGGCTTATTGCTTTGCTCATCAGTTCATTCATCACCCAGTCGCTTGTTGTATGTCTCAAAGTCTCAATTTATATGAGTGATTTAAAGTCCCACAAATCCAAAGAGTTTTGAACCTAATCACCTTCTCCATCTCCTAGCTGCGTAAAGTGAAGTATTAGTCTTTCGAGGTATATACCTTATGTTTAAAATAGGAAGCAGTTACGTGCCCTAGTAGCTGACGAAGTGAAAAGTGGATTGTCAGCCTAATTTTATCCCAACATTTGTTTTTATCTTGTCTTTTGTAAAATTTTTGGAATTCAGCATTGCGAGTTTCCTAATAGAAGAGTAATTTGAGTTGTTTTACTTTATATCATTCTATATTTTTTTCATCATTTCCGTTAAGGAGACTAGTAAAATGAAGCATCCTTCCATGATGGGGAAGGAGGACTTGGAAGAGGGAGGGGACACAGCACCCTTCAAGCACACAGACATTGCAGAGAGTGTCAGAACAGAACAACACTGGCACTCAATCTCTCTCCATATTTAGAAGCACACAGCGTACGGGCTTAGATTCTGTGGGGCTGACTCTCAGCTTACTCAAAGCTTCCTCTGAAGGTGTGTGTTGAAAATACATGAGTTGCTGGGGGTCTGATTGGTGGTAAGAAGAAAGACAGCTCTAGCTTGATGTAGGGAACAGCTGCCACCTTACTGTCTCAGGCCTCTGGCCAGCAAAGGCCACCCACAGGGTCTCAATGCCAGAGGCTATGGTAGTTGCCTCATTAGCTGCTACAAGACAGTGTCCTCACTGTCATTGATACTGAGAGTAGTGAGCTGGTGACAGGCAGGCAGAGGCTATTGCTGGAATAAATTTGAAGCAATGAGACAGTTTCAATAAACCACCTAAACAAATGATGTTTTGTTATAGCATGAGAACCATGCTGTAAACTCCTCCGACAAAATGTCATTTTACTGAAAATTGGAGGCAGTGACATAAAGTCAATTATTAACTTTCTGCCAATGAAGATATGGATACAGAAAAGTTAACTCCTTACTCTTGCCATCTCCAAGCTTACAAGAGTCTCCAGAAACCTGTTTCTCCTAGAACTAAGGGAGATGAAGTTCCTTTACATCATTAAGCTTATGTGCCTGCCAAAAACCATTGTGTGTGTGCCTAACTTGCCCATCAAGTTTCACATTTTGTATAGGAAAAAAAAAGTTTTATAAATTGGTGAGGCTCCACAATTTTTATATTATAGGAGAACTAAAATTAAAATAAACAGTAACTAATCCTTCACAAGTCCTCGAAAGCCAAAAATAGTTTTAGCACAGTGTTTAGATGTAGTATTTCAATTTATTCACAGTATATAAAAGACAAAGACTTCCATAATTGAGTAAGGGTTCCACAAGAGAAGCAGGTTCAGGAGATAAGTAAATGTTAAGGGATTTGTTCAAGTAGTTAACTTACATGATGGTGTCCAAAGTCACTTAGGTAGGTGCTTAGAAAGAAGTCATGACCGGCTGAGGTCTCAAATAGAAGGGCAGCCAGAAGGTCAAGAAAGCAACGGGCTGAAACTCAGTGGGTTGATTGGGTGAAGCCTAAATCCACT
>PVHX01023466.1:0-25684 GCA_004024805.1 Geosciurus inauris
GCGAGTTTTCCTGACCCATCAGGAAGGACTATGGCCTTCTCTTCCTGTACCCAATTCCTCCCCTTCCTGACCGGGTTTTCTTGAAATTCTCTAAGCACGAAATCTCTGGCGCCATTTCTCCTGACCCGCTCTGATGGACGGGGAAATGGTCCGAGGGCTCGCCTTCCAATAAAGCCTTGCCGAGTGGCTTAATTCATCTCCTGGTCCTGTGAATTTTACAGAAATGTTATCAGATTCTAAAACCTGGGACATCTGTGACAAGCATGGCAAAGAAGGCTTAAATGGTGGAAGTGGAGATGGAAGCCATTTTGACAGTCCATTTGAATTTGGCTTCACTTCCTGGAACCAGATGATGTCTTCAGGTAATTTTTTGGTGAAAGGGACCCATTTTTGTTTGACTTCTTTGAAGACCCAATTGAAGGCTTTTTTTGGGAACTAAAGGAGTCCCCGAGGAAGCAGAAGCTGAGGTGCAGGTTCAGTTTTCTCTGCTTTCAGTGGATTTCCATCATTTGGAGGAGGATTTTCTTCATTTGGTGCAGGTTTTACTTCATTTGGGTTACCTTGTCACGGTGGCCTTACTTCATTCTCTTCTACATCATTTGGCAGCAGGGGGATGGGCAACTTCAAATGTATATCAACTTCTAGCAAAATAGTAAATGGCAGAAAAATTACCACAAAGAGAATTGTCAAAAATGGTCAAGAAAGAGTAGAAGTTGAAGAAGATAGCCATTTAAAAGTCCTTAATGATAAATGATAAGAATCAGTTGCTACACTTGGATAACAAGTAATATAGTGCACATATTTAACAGAAATGTAAAACTATAACAAGCACCATTTGAGGATTAACATGAACTTTTTTTTGAAGATGTCAGACCATGTTGAGATATGTTCCCATTATCCCTAGTTTTTCTAGTGTTTTGAACATGAAGGTGGTGCTGTATTTTTTCGAATGCTTTTTCTGCATCTATTGAGATAATCATATGATTCCTATCTTTAAGTCTATTGATGTAATAAATTACATTTATTAATTTCTCTATGTTGAACCAATCATGCATCCCTGGGATGAACCCCATTTTGATCATGTTACACTATCTTTTAGTATGTTTTTGTATTGGATTTGCCAGAATTTTATTGAGAATGTTTGCATCTATGTTCAATAGAGATATTGGTCTGAAGTTTTCTTTCCTTAATGTGTCTTTGTCTGGTTTTGGAGCCAGGGTGATACTGGCCTCATAAAATGAGTTTGGAAGTGTTCCCTCTTTTTCTGTTTCATGGAATTATTTAAGGAGTATTGATATTTGTCCTTCTTTGAAGGTATTTTAGAACTCATCTGTAAATCCATCTAGTCCTGGGCTTTTTTTTTTTTTTTTTTTTGGTTGGAAGGCTTTTGATAGAATCTTCTATTTTATTTCTTGAAAATTATCTGTTTAACTTATGTATATCATCCTGATTCAGTCTGTGTATATCATGACTCTAGAAATTTGTTGATGTCTTTGATATTTTCTATTTTATAGGAGTATAAATTTTCAAAATAATTTTTAATTATCTTCTGTGTTTCATAGTGACTATCACGATATCTCCTTTTTCATAATGGGTTTTAATAATTTCAGTTTTCTCTCTCCTTCTCTTTGTTAGCATGGCTCAGGGTTTATCAATTTTATTTATTTTCAAAGAATTAACTTTTGTCAATTTTTCTAATTGCGTCTTTTGTTTCAATTTCATTGATTTCAGAATTCCACCAGAAAAATTTTAGAACTATAAAATGAATTCATCAAAGTAGCAGGCTACAGAATCAACACCCATAAATCAAATGTATTTCTGTACATCAATGATGAATCCTTTGAAAGAGAAATTAGGAAAACTATCCCATTTATAGTAGCCTCAAAAAAAAAAAAAAACTTAGGAATCAATCTAACAAAAGAGGTGAAAGACCCCTACAATAAAAACTACAGAATGCTAAAGAAAGAAATTAAAGAAGACCTTAGAAGATGGAAAGATCTCCCTTGGATAGGCAGAATATTGTCAAAATGTCCATACTACCAAAAGTGTTATATAGATTTAATGCAATTCCAATCAAACACCCAATGACATTCCTCATAGAAATAGAAAAAGCAATCACAGGGCTGGGGTTGTGGCTCAGTGGTAGAGCGCTTGCCTAGCATGCGTGAGGACTGGGTTTGATTCTCAGCACCACATACAAATAAATAAAATAAAGATCCATTGACACTAAAAAATAAAATAAAATAAAAAAGAAAAGGCAATCATAAAATTCATTTGGAAAAACAAGACACCCAGAATGGCCAAAGCAATTTTTAAGCAAGAAGAATGAAGCAAGTGGCATCTCAATACAAGACATTTAACTATACTACAGAACAATAGTAATAAAAATGGCATGGTATTGGCACCAAAATAGATATGTAAACCAATGGTATAAAATATAAGACACAGACACAAACCCACATAAATACAATTATCTCATACTAGACAAAGGTGCCAAAAACATATATTGGACAAAAGATAGCCTCTTCAACAAATGGTGCTGGAAAACTGGAAATTCCTATGTAGCAAAATGAAATTAAGCCCCTATCTCTCACCATACACAAAACTCAACTCAAAGTGGATCATGGACCTAGGAATTAGACCTGAGACCGTGCACCTAATGGAGAAAAAAGTAGGTCCAAATCTTCATCATGTCAGATTATGCCTTGACTTCCTTAACAAGACCCCTAAAGCACAAAAAATAAAGAATCAATAAATGAGATGAATTCAAACTAAAAAGCTTCTTCTTAGCAAAAGAAACAATCAATAAGCCTACAGAATGGGAGAAAATTTTTACCACACACACACCTGAGATAGAGGTGTGTGTATATATATCTTTATATATATATACACATATATATCTATAGTTTTATATATATACACATATATATAAAAGAACTATATATATCAGCCGGGCGCGGTGGCTCACGCTTGTAATCCCAGCACTTAGGGAGGCTGAGACAGGAGAATCGCTAGTTCAAAGCCAGCCTCAGCAATGGCGAGGCACTAAGCAACTCAGTGAGACCCTGTCTCTACATAAACACAAAATAGGGCTGGGGATGTGGCTCAGGGGTCAAGTGCCCCTGAGTTCAATCCCCAGTACCAAAAAAAAAAAAAAAAAGAACTATATATATACACACACACAGTTATATATATATATAAAACACTATATATATTATATATACTATATATATAGTATATATATACATATATATATATACTATATATATAGTTCTTTATATATCTCCAGGATATATAAAGAACTCAAAAAACTTAACACCAAAAAAACAAATAACCCAATAAATAAATGGGCTAAGGAGCCGAACAGAAACTTCTCGGAAGATATACAATCAGTCAACATAAATATGAAAAAATATTCAACACCTCTAGCCATTAGAGAAATGCAAATCAAAACTACTCTAAGATTTCATCTCACTCTAGTCAGAATGGCAATTATCAAGAATATAAACAACAATAAATGTTGGTGAGGATGTGAGGGAAAAGACACTCTTACATTGCTTGTGGGACTGCAAATTGGTGCAATCATTCTGGAAAGCAGCATGGAGATTCCTTAAAAATCTTGGAATGGAACCACCATTTGACTCAGCTATCTCCCTCCTTGGTTTATACACAAAGGAATTAAAAACAGCATACTACAAGTGATACATCCACATCAATGTTTATAGCAGCACAATTCACAATAGTTAAACTGTGACCAACCTAGATGCCCTTCAACAGATGAGTGGATAAAGAAACTGTGATATATATACAGAATGGAATATTACTCAGAATTAAAAGAGAATAAAATCATGGCATCTGCAGGAAAATGGATGGAGCTGGAGAATATTACTGTAAGTGAAGTAAGCCAATTCCAAAAATCCAAAGGCCAAATATTTTCTCTAAGTGGATGTGCTAATCCATAATGGGGGGCACGTATGAGAGAAATGGAGGAATTTTGGATAGGGCAAAGGCAAGGAAGAAGGGAGGAGGCATGGAGGTAGGAAAAACGATGGAATGAGATAGACATAAGTACATGTATGATGCCATGAATGGTGTGACTTTACCTTGTGTACAACCAGAGCAATGAAAGATTGTGTTCTATTTGGTACTATGAATCAAAATGCATTCTGCTGTCATGTATAACTAATTAGAACAAATAAATGAAATTTAAAACCAATGTTAGATGAACTTAACTTGCAGTATAATTGTACCTAAAGTATTTATAAACAGCTTGTCATGGCCCCTATTTTTCATAGGCTTTTGAGTTTATTGTTGGGACCACAAAAATAAGACCATATTTTTGGTCTTTATAATTGTTGTAATTTCTGTATGCAATTTGCTTTTTTATTAAATGTAATTCAAGGTAAGCTTTGACTTTGAGTAGGGCTGGGACAAGATTATATTCTAATATCAGCATGTATCTGCTTTCCACTGTGTTTGACATGTGAGCCATGTAGTGTCAGCCTGCTGTGAGCTAATATTACCAGGATGAATCTCCTAAAGAAATAAGGTTTTTAGTATTTAGTAATAAAATATATTAATGCATTAATGGTAATGCATTTCTAGTTTAATATAAATTTAAAGATGTTTTCTAGTTGTGCATGAATGCTGGCAACTTAGTAAATGTTTGACAATTTTTTAGATATATAATGCTAAAGTTAAGTTTAAAAGCTGGTAAACTTGGTCTTTGTCATTTGCTTTTAAAAAAAAAAGAAAAGAAATGTGTTTTTTGCATTTTTTCATGAAAAAAAAAAGCATGAGCAGATAATGAAATGTGTAGAAATTGAAAAATTACAAACTACATAAAACCTGGAATTGCTGACTGTTCAGAAAGTACAAAAATTGATCATGGGTGGTGGTGAACAGATAAAAGGGATTAGGGATCAATCTGAGTTGTTCTAGCATCTCCCCATGCCACCTGTCCCTGAGGAAAGCCTGAAGTTGATTAGATACTGAGACAGGCAAGTGCGTTCCTTTAGTGTTCCTTCCCTGTGGATGAAGCCTGGGCTTTTAAATGACAAAAGCTTCAGCCAGGCTCAGTGGTGCAAGCCTGTAATCCCAGCATTTAGGGAGGCTGAGACAGGAGGATCATGAGTTCAAAGCCAGCCTCAGCAACGGCGAGGCGCTAAGCAACTCAGTGAGACCCTGTCTCTACATAAAACACAAAATAGGGCAGGGGATGTGGCTCAGTGGTCGAGTGCCCCTGAGTTCAATCCCTGGTACCAAAAACAAAACCACCAAAACAAAAAATTGTTAAAATAAATGTCAATTGGAATCACAGGCAATGTCATTGTAAGTGGGGTTTAAAAAGTATTGTTCTAATTTAAAGCTCACTCATCCCTCACACTCCTTCACTCAGAAAACAGCGCAGCAGAGGGGATGTCAGTTTGACAGACATTTACAAAGTGAATTGCAGATGCATGGTTACAGGATTTTAGACCTGACAGTAATGGTTGAAGTCATGATTTTAATATGGTAAAGTGAGTGGCACTACAAAAGGCACCACAAATAGTTTTGAATCAGGGAACATAGAGGGATGAATATGTTGAGAGATTTGAAAAGTGTCATAGGGCAAGTCTTGTTAAGCCAACTCTTACTTTCAAAAGCAGGCTGGTGGCTCAAATACAAACATGAGTCCCCAGGAAGACCAGTGAGTTTCCTCAATCAAATCATGAAGAGTTTTTCTTTTTTTAGTATTAACTTCATTAGCATGAATTTACTGGGAAAAATGACAATTTTGAGGCAGGTATTCTCAGTACTATGTATACCCATCTGGCTCTTGTCCATCCTAAGTTAAAGCATAGACCATTTCTGACAATAAAGATATTGATTCAGATCTGCACCAAGGCTGATGTGTCAGTACTGACTATCAAGCTTCCCTTCCTCAATTCACCCCCACAGGGTGAGTGGAACAGCCCTGTTAGCAGCCAGCACAGGAGACTGAAGGAGGGGAAGAAGCACATCCCCAGGGAAACCACGACTCCCACATTTAAGAAAGTTATCTTGGGAAGAGGTGTGCACATCCCAAACCTCTGAGGTCCTGGGAGTGGAGGGTCATTTCTACCCTCCATAAATGCTCCTATCTCAACATCTGGGGCCTAAGAGAAAATAAAGCCTGTGATTTTCTTTCAAGGCAGGGCCTGTCTCAAGGCTGCATCTTCTCTAGGAAGTTTTCGTCAAACTAAAACACAGTCTCACACAACCATGTAAGACAAGCAAGTTACTTGAGCCAATATGAAGGATGAAAACATGGAAAAACAAGTATTTCCATTGCCCAGAATCAGGGTCCTGAGATGGAAGCCACTGGGTCTCATGTCCCTCCCCTTTGCAGGAGCAGCCGCAGACCCAGCCTTCTCCTGGGTGCAAGTGGTGGTGTGTCTGTCATTTTGTCATTGCTCTCCTAGCCACTGTTCTCATGGCACCCCACTCTTCTGTGGAGGCATGAGGCCCTCTTTCAGGTCCTAAAGACAGCTTGTATCTTACGTGCACTCTGGAATGTTTCACCTTGGTAAGAATGGGAAGGGATGCTTCCATATCCAGGGGAGGCCACTGGGGAAATTGTACAACATTCTGTGGACATTACCTGCTTTTTTGTCTACTGGACTGTGTTTTGGGTTTCTACATAAGCAAACCAAAACTCAAAATAGGTTAACTTAATTCCAAACCCTAATTAACCACCAAGGATTCCCTATACAATTAAATAATTTGTCTTGCTTCTGAACACACCTTTTAAGTGTTCCTTGTGTAACCCCTTGCTAGTGCCTTGAATCACTAGCAGGTTTGATCCATCTGACTTGTGACTTGCTATTAGTTAAAATAACCAGCTGTGGTAAACCTGGAGAGTCCCTAAACTCACTGCTATTTCATTTTGTACTGAAATGTCACAAAGGTGTCTCCCAGATCTCAGCTACACATCTTTTTGTGAATTCTGAACTTACATGAATATTTGAAGATTCAGATTATGCCAAGAAGTTCATTTTAGCTCAATGTCAGTCAGACTGGGCCTGAGAGAAATAGTTATGCACAGCAGGTCTCAGGTAGGTAAGGTCTAGGAAGACAGGAATAATTATGTATATATAAATAATAAATATACTATATATTTTAATATATATAAATATATAAAGAATATATATTTAAATATGAATAAATATATTTTTCAAACATATATACATATATATGGGCATATACAGGAAAATACTGTAGCATTTCTCCACTGTGGAACCTGTGCATTTCCAGAGAAATTAGTCAGTCTTACTAAAGATCACATTGAATTATACTGACAAGATTGGAGATATTTTAACCTAAAAAGGTTCTAAATCTGTAGAATACATTGGAGAAAATAAGAGATAACAAATGCCTCACAATCAATGAGGTACATTTTTTTCTTCTAATAAAACACTAAACAAATCAAGTGTCAACTCTAAAAAATTACTGACAAAAATAAGAAGGCTACCCCTACACACACACACACACACACACACACACACACACACACCTCTTGCTTGTAACATACATATACACTTATGACAGATTGCTACAGGGATCATACACTTCTAAACCAAAATTTTAGGCTCCAAATTAAAGAATCCTCTGTTTTGAGAAGCTACCTCCATTTCAAATTACCAGAGCATTGGAGATAAGCCCTTGCTCTCATGTCAGCCTTCTGAGGGATCTGCTTTTTGACTGGACTGTTCCCTACTGAAAATAGATCCTGAACTCTGGGACAATAAACAACAAAATTCTGACTTAAGAGTATGTCTCTTGGGGCTGGGATTGTAGCTCAGCGGTAGAGCACTTGCGTCGCATGCGTGAGGCCCTGGGTTCGATCCTCAGCACCACATACAAAGCAATAAAATAAAGACATTGTGTCCATCTACAACTAAGAAAAAAATCTAAAAAAAAGAGTATGTCTCTTGTTGAAGTTTCCAAAATGTTCCAAACTCATTATTCCAAATTAATAAAGTAATAGTCAATAGTTTCCTACATTCTCCTATTCCCTCACCAGGCCCCTCTTCTCAAACCCCGGTGACCGTGTTCTCTGCTATTCCTGTCTTACTCATTCTATTTCTGCTACACTACAGACTTTTTTGGGAACAAGGCAGTGTAAAAAACAAACCAGCATCTCACTAAAAGGGAATATTTAAGTACCCATGCTAAGTCCAGGCATAGAAATTACTCAGCCAATACGATGGCAATCACCACGATTTTACTAAAGGGTTTAAAACTGAGGGAAAACCTGAATAAGTCTTTTTTCATCATCAATGCTATTACCACCGGTGACAGAGGTCACCAGGCTGAGGGTGCACTCCCACGGACTTGCTATAGATGATACCTGACACACAGTTCACAATGGAAGTGGGTGACTACTTTGTTTTCATCAAATCGTGTCGTGGCAGTGTTAGGCCAGATGCCTCACTCTGGTAGTCACAACTAGTCATATCTGGCCACTTGCCATCAAGACTAAACAGAAAATGCAATTGTGCAAAGCAAAAATACAATGAACATGGTCACAATGGTAGATAAAAGCATCTCAGCGCTGTCCTCCAGTCGCTGGCTTGAGCTTCAGGTGTGGAGGAAGGACTGGGCAGGGCTGGGAGGTCTGCATGCTTAACAGTCAGGAATCACCTCTCCATCCTGCTTCTGTGAGGGAGCCCCCTCTGGAGTATTCATTATTGCTTGAGGGGCCATTGCCCCTTGGTGCTCAAGATGCTTGTCTCTCAGACCTATGATTCTGGAAGGGGCAATTCAGTCCCCATGAGAAGACAGCTCCTGCTTAGGGGAGCAGTCCTACTGTGGGTGATCTGCACGCCTTGCATCATTCTTCAAAGTTGTATAACAAAAACTTAAAAAACTTAAAAAGCTCTAGATGTCACTCCAGGAGTTTGAAATGTGATAGCACAAATTTTGCCCATTTTGAGGGGGAAGAGATAGATTAGGTAAATTTGGAGCTGATAAACCTCACATAGCTAGTTTTTAGGTGAACACTCCTTAGATGATCAGCATGCCCACGTGCAGAGCTGAGTGGGGATCTTACCCAACACTTGTGGCAATGAAGGACACAGATAACAAGGCAGGCAGATGTGCCAGGCACCTGTGTGGTCACCAGCAGCACACGCAGGCATGATAAGTGGCCATGGCCTCTAGCCATGCAGTGCCTCTTAGTGTGTCTACCTCAAACTAGTAAAGATCACTGGTCCCTCACTTGGGCCTGCACATATGTCCAGTGGGTAAAGTTTTGACATCAGAAAGTCAAAAGCTCAACTCATGCTAATGCTGTTATTTGTTGAACACAATTCTATAAAGAGCCAGGATAATGACAAACCACAAATGACTTCAACATCCCCATCCTCCAAAGGCACAGTGAACACTGTTCCTATCTTCTCACATTTGAACTCTGCTCGAATGAGTTTTCTCATTTGCAAAACTCATTCTTCCAGGGATTGGTCTACTGTATCCTGGGCAACATGAGCCTCATTTCCTAACACAATTGAAAAACAAAAGATAGCTGGGCACAGTGGCACACGCCTGTAATCCCAGCAGCTCAGGAGGCTGAGGCAGGAGGATTGTGTTCAAAGCCAGCCTCAGCAAGGGTGAGGTGCTAAGCAACTCAGTGAGAACCTGTCTCTAAATAAAATGTGGCTCCATGGCTGAGTGCCCACAAGCTCAATCCCTGATATCAAAAAAAAAAAAAAAAAAAAAAAAAAAAAAAAAAAAAAAAAGATTGGAAAAATAATGACCTACAGATTTCAAAAAATACTATTTTCAGCATATTTTAAGACCTTTTTTTAAAAATGATGTCTATACAGGAAATTCAATCTATACTGAATCTTTCAGCCTCAGGATGAGAAAGAGAACTGAATAAAGAATGAAAAAGATACAAATGTAGATATACATAACTAAATTTATGTCTGCTTAAGGAACTTTTCTGTCATCTTGTCATTTTCATTGAATATATATACCCACACATTTATATATATACAAATAGATAGAAAAAATATTTATTTATTCATTTCTATGTGGTACTGAAAAGAGAACCCAGGACCTCACATATGCTAGGCAAGCTCTACCATTGAGCCACAACCCCAACCCCTCATTTTGTCTTAGTCTTTATCTACACGCTTTATTTGCTTGGACAAATGATGGTATTTGGCACAATGCTTCACCTGATGCACAAGATCTGAGCTTATAGATGTCAATTTTCTACCCTGCCTTTTCTAGGACCTGATAGCTGTCATTCCTATAATGTGAACTTGGGGAAGTTGGCTCAGAAAGGAAGGCTGAGAAAGAGGAAAAGTTGCTAATAATAGATTGCTTTTGTGCTGTTTACAGAAAATGCATTAGTCTTTTGTTTATTGTCTTAACATGATATCTGCCCTATGTGTGCCTAGGTGGTGAGATTTTCCTTGGCATATTTTGTTAAATGTTAAGAATAATGCTAAACAACAGTTTCAATTAACTACAAATTATGACATTATATTCTCACATTAATCATGTTTTCTTACAATTTTTTTAACTCAAATCTTCTACTTTACTAGAATAAAGATTTAAACTTCAAAAGATTTGAATTTTCTATTAACCCCAGGTAATAATTGCCTCATTAGTACATTTCAAGAAAAAACCCAGGTTTTAGCTTGGTAAATCTACAAGTTTAATTTCCTTTTTTTTGCTGCCATGACTAAAAGCCCTGACAACAATTTTAAAGCAAGTAGTTTATTTGGTGCTTATAGTTTCACAGACCTCTGTCCATAGACAGCTGACTCCATTGCTCCAGGCACAATGTTAGGCAGAACACCATACCAGAAGGGCATGGAGGAGGAAGGCAGTTCAGTATACAGCAATCACAAAGCAGAAAGAGACTGCTGCTTTCATCAAGGACAAAATGTAAACCACAAAGCCACACTCAGAGCTACCTATCTCCTCCAGCCACACCCAATCTGCTTAGTTGCCACCAAGTTAATCCATTACAGTGGATTAATGAGCTGATGAGTTTCAAATGCTCATCACCCATCATTTCTCCTCTAAACTTTCTCCCAATGTCACACATGTGAGTTTTTGTGGGACACTTCAAATCTAAACCACAGCTACAAGAAACTAGATTTTGGTTAGCTTCTGGATCATTGTGAACAAAACATCCAACAAAAACAACATAAAGGAGAAAAGGTTAATTTGAGGCTCATGGTTTCAGAGGTCTAGGTCCATGGAAAGCTGACTGCCATGCTTGGGGCTCAAGGGGAGGCAGCACAATCGGGCAAAAGAGCCAACCTGATGAAGCTGCTTGTGTCATAGTGGATTAAAGGCGAGGGGGACATTGCAGAAAGAATAACCCTTGCAGAACATGCTCCCAATGACCCACTCCATCTACCCATGCCCCATCTATCTGCAGTTACCACCCAGTCAGTCCATCCAAATGAGAATGGGCTGATGAGATCACAGCTCTCATAATCTAACCATGTTGACTCAATATTCCTGCATTAAAAGAAACTTTTGGGAGATACCACAGATCCAAACCTACCAGCTTCCCTTTCGCAATGCCTTTATTTCACGTACCAATGTTTTGACTTTCCAGTCAAAACATTTTTCCCATGGAATGGAAAAAGGAAGTGTGTTAAAGTGGGTCTAGCCAATTGCATAAGAGTTTGATCATTATTCCTGGAGACAGTAAGCTATGACAAATTTCATATGACAAATATGATGATCAATTTATTGCAGCTGAACTAGTTTCCCAGCTCAACAGACCTGTCCTGACATCCACTCCTTGTCATTGTGGCGGACATCCCAAAGTCTGGGCCCTAAACATACCAATTACCAATGTAAACTACTATTTATAGGAAAAATTCATAGACTTAAAATTTTAAATGATGTAAATACTATCATCATATGCAGAAAATGCTTGGGAGCCATATGACATATTCAGACTTCTACCTACCTCACACTTCTACTCTATTCTAGACTGTCTTATGGGATTCCCAAAGATTTTAAATCAAATCTTACAAATTTATACATATAGAGGGAATAAGAGTTAAAATAATTTGGACATTAAAAATGAACCTTTCTTAAAACTAGCTATTGCACATGACTCTATGACCATGAACTCAAAATGGCCAGGAGAAAAAAATAGAACTGATAATGAATTACTTTGAATACTTGAAACACCAAATAAAATAACTCATCAAGTACAGGTGGCTGTACATAAAGGGGGAAAACACTCTCAGTCCAATTAGAGTACGATAATACATGGAGAAGATTTTGGGGTTGGTTTGGATGCCTAACCACTCATTCCCCACTTTTTTTTTTCACAATACAATCTTGGTCCTTGGCACTTTAGATACAATATACCTATTTTTTTTTTTTTAGTACTGGAGATTAAACTCAGGGGCCCTAGACCACTGAGCCACATCCCCAGCCCTGTTTTGTGTTTTATGTAGAGACAGGGTCTCACTGAGTTGCTTGGTGCCTTGCCGTTGCTGAGGCTGGCTTTGAACTCGTGATTCTCCTGTCTCAGCCTCCCTAAGTGCTGGTGTTGCGGACGGAATGAATATAAAGACAGCTGCTTTATTCTTAATGATCTTCTTCTTCTTCCTCCTTATTTCTTCAAGCCCTTTTATATTCTTTCTAATGGTACAAAGCCAGGAGGAATAATAACAATGTACATGCATAAAGCTCACTGTTAAAAGTGCAAGGTCTTCCCATACGGAGCTGGAGAAAGCTGGCAAGAAGCCGGGCCCGCCTGCAAGGAGCCAAGGTCAGAGGAGGAGAAATCTGGTCGGTCATATCAATTGGCAAAGAGCCAGGGCTAAGGGGAGAGAAGTCTCCGGGCACATCAGTTGGCAAGGGGCTCGGGCCAAGTCTTGGTGTTCCAAGACCAGAGAGAGCAGGGTGTTCCCGCCTGCTCAGCCTGGCAGCTCTCCCTATAACCACACTTATGTGACCAGGTCTCCTACAGCTGGGATTACAGGCGTGCACCATAGTGCCCAGCTCAATATACCTATTTTATGTTGCAAGGAAATGCTGTCAGATGCAGAGAATGGAAAAGACTAAAACTGAGAATGAGCTCACAATGGCTACTATCACTAACATGATCCAGGATTTCTCCCGTAAAGGCATTAAAACTATTTCCCTTTCCTGAAAACTATGATCCTTTCTCTCAGCCTCTTATCAAATGCTATGAAGGCTTTCAAGCTTTGCATGCACACTGTGGTGGACCCCCAATGGGGCTACTGGGAAGCTGAACTTCTCTGAAGCTGCATATAAATTAAAGATTCTTCAGACTGTAAGACCTTGATTAAGTAGACCATTATGACTGTGGAAAGAAAAAATATCACGTCAAGAACTATAATCATTTTGGGCTACCTTAGTGCCTTTAAAAGCTATATATTTTCAAGTTTTATATCTAACATCCCTGTGATATTTTTATGAAAATGTATGACTACCCTTAGCCAACCTCTTCCCTACATCAATATTAAAGCCATGAATTCTACAAGACTATTTCTGAAAACTTTAAGGCAGGTCTCCTTGTTTGCCTATGTAAGGACCCCAAGGAAGAATTTGGTAAACCTACTGATTCACGAACATCTTTGTTTCATGGGTATCAATGTTCATGGAAACTCTTCCATGGTGAAACATCTTGAAGGGTAACATGAATCTGTGTGCCAAGGCCACAGTCATTCACAATTGCCTCAGAAAAAAATAATTCTTGATTTCCCTTAAAGTTGACATTTTATGTCACCACTTTTTGAATATTTTTCTTGTGAAACAATCAGGTGCCTATGTAAGGAGGACTGGCTTGGAACATGGGCTTGGATGCTAACAGCACAACCATGAGTTGCCACAGCCCAGTAGAGGAAGTCGATGACAACATAACCCAGCATAGGTCAGGATATGCACATAGGGAGGAACTCTCCTGGAGCTAGCTAGTATTTCCAAATATGGGGATCAAGGTACCCCAGAAAGAACACACAACCTTCACTATCTACCTGCCTTCTCATGCATTCTGAGTTTCCCAGAGGGCACTGGCCATGAGGGAAAAATTTCTCCTTAGGGTTGTCTTCAACAGGAGGGTAGGAATAGTATGCAGAGAACTTCAGACACTGGGATTGCAGATAAGCTTGAATGTATCTTTCCTTTTTTCCTGTATTTTCATTAGTGCATCATAGTTACATATAGTAGAGGGATATGTTATAAGGTAATCATACATACACAAATTTTAATATAGTTTTGCTATTATCTTTTCCCAGCATTTTTTTTTTTTTTGGTCTGTATCCTTCCCTCCTCCCTGTGCCTGATCCTTTCCTCCCTGTGCCTGATCACCCTCTAATTGTTGTAAGATCTCCCTCTACACATTTCTTTTCCTTTCTTTCTAGCTTCCAAATGAGAAAAACATGAGCCTTGACTTCTTTCACTTAACAAACATTCTCCTGCAAACGACAATTTCATTATTCTTTACAACTGAGTAAGAGTCTACTGTGCATTTACCCCACATTTTTCGTATTCATTCATCCACTGGTACACATTGAGACCAATTCCATATTTTAAACTGTTCTGCTATAATCCTGGGTAGGCATGTATCAGTATAATATTCAAACTTCAAAGTTTTAAAATAAATACCAAAGAGTGGTATAACCAGTCATATGGTTTTCCATTCCTAGTGCTTTGAGGAACTTCCTACTGACTTTCACAGTGGGTGTACTAATTTACAAACCCACCAAGAGTGTAAAAGTATCAATTTTATTCCACAACCTCTTCGGTATGTTTATATTCAGATGACTGCCACTTTGGTTTTTTTTTGTTTGTTTGTTTGTTTTTAAATTTTTTTAGTTGTGGATGGACACAATTTCTTCATTTTTTATTTATTTTTATGTGGTGCTGAGGATCGAACCCAGTGCCTCACACATGCGAGGCAAGCGCTCTACCAGTGAGCCACAACCCCAGCCCCGATGACTGCCACTTTGAAGAGAGAAAATGTGTTGATTTTTATTTCCTGAATTCCTAAAGATGACAATTTTTTCATATATGTATGTTCATCACTTTATTTCTACTTTTAATAAGTGTTTAGTTCATTTGCTCATTAATTGGGTTACTGTTGATTGTAAGAATTTGGAGCTCTTTATGCATACTGGATCTCACTCCTATCAGAAGGGTGGCTTATCTAAGATTTTCTCCTCTCCTATGGGTTCTCCATATTTTTCTTTGCTTAGCCTTGCAGAAAATGCTGAATTTGATGTCATCCCATTTATTAATTCTGTGCATTAGTTCTCAAACATCAGGGATTCTATTGAGAAAATTGTTGCTTGCACCTCCATGCAACTGTCGACTGTTTTCACCTAGGAATTGCATAGTTTATCATCTAATTCATAAGTCTTTGATGCATTTCAAATTGACTTTTGTGCAAGAAGAGAAACAGGGATCGTCCATTCTTCTTCAAATGGATAACCAGTTTTCCCAGCACCATGTTTTATAATGGCTGTCCTTTCTCCAATGTATTTTTGGCACACTTGTCCAGGATCAAATAACATTTTGTGTGGGGTTGTCTCATTTCTCTGGTTGATTGTGTTCATGTTTTAAGAACACTATATCCTCAAATTTCTGAGACTTATTTTACAAATTTCTTAAACTAATTTAAGTATTATTATTCATTCAGTAGTTAGTGCTTTCAACTTTAATGATTCATTTTTCATATTAATACATTACTAAAATGTGGATTCAATGAAACATTTGATCATATAGCATATTCAATCAACATAAATTTCTAATTGCTCATCCCCTAATGCAATTTCTAATTACAGTAGTCTGCCTCAAAATATATATAGGAATGAAATTAGTACATAAAGCAGATTCCATGGTATGAGCAGTTGGCATTCAGGATTTGGCTGTGGGTCTTGTCTTCTGGTACATTGTTCCCCACTCCCCTTAACTCAGTGACCACACCAGGAAAGTGAAACACCAGCTCAAATATACTAATATTCATTCTTCCCTCCACCTACCCCCCAGATTTGAGAATGTCAAAAATTTTCCTCCAATACCCTATCCCAATATTATTCTCACTTATTCCTTGAGGATTCATGGAAAATAAAAAAAGACATTTACTCTGATGTTGCCTCAAAAGACAAAATTGTCAGACTCCAACCCATTGTACTGGCCCCTGGGCAGGGAGGGGCATGGTCAGTGACGATCTCCCCATCTCCTCTGCTTCCCATTTCTGCTGCCTCTTACCTTTTGCCTTCCATCACTTCACCTTCTCCAAGACACAAAGTTCAGCCAGTAGTGTGATGGGATTGCTTTTCATACTTCCTTGTTCACATTCCACATTTATTCTTGAGATTTAGAAGCAAAAAACAAGGGTGGGGAAAAACCAGGCTGGTTCAATATCAACTGAAGAACCATACTGTACTTTGATACAAGGGGATCAGCCACTTGTTGAGACAGAGGGACAGCCAGTAGCATTCGAGGGTGTTGGTGAGTCAGGTGATTTGCTGTTAGGTTGCTAGAACTGCATGTTACACATAACATCTCTACATAAATTGCTTCTGAAAATATTCAGGTAGTTACTCATGCAAACTTGCAGGTTGCACAGGTAATATCTTTATCTGATCCCCAGTAGTGGTCATGTTGTGTGTGGTTAAATGAAAGAGTTTAGCTGCCCAATAACCCACAATGGAAGTCAACACCTCAACCTTCAGGAAATGTGACTTATTCTTGTAAGGGTTAGTACAAAATGCAGTGTCATTTTCTCTAAGGCAATCAAACCTCATTCTCAAAATACTTTGGAAATGTTAGTAAACGGCAGTGCTAAGGAGAGCCCACACACTGACTAGGGATTTTGCCCTCAGAACATGTGAGGTAGCCTCCCCCATGCTTTAATAGAAGGAAGCACCATTGATTCCTCTTCCTTTACCAATCAGTACCTGGATCATCAGGCACCAAGGATATGAATCCCATCACGAGTGCACACTATGGTATCAAGGGCAGCAGAAACACAGAAAATAGAAGGGCCACAACTACAGTCTGCACAATAAAAACCTGTCAGGCAACTAGGTGATGGACTTAATGTATTCTCTCTTCTTCTCAGCCACGAGATAAGCAGTTCTACTCTCCTACATCATTCCACATTATTTTGCTTCACCTCAGCCCTAAAGCAAGATAGTCAGCCCATGATGGACTGTTATAAAACAATGAAACAAAATACATTTTCCCTCCCTTAAGTAGATTTTTCTCTGGTATTTTTGCCAATGCAATGGAAATCTGGCACAAATTGAACTGGAACATGTGAAGACTCATCATATTTCTGGTTCAGAGTTTTTCACTCTGTATAATTGTTTTATGTTCTTCAAAGGAACTGAAAAAATTGAACACTTGCACACATTTTTTTGCTACAATTCCTTTCATGTATATGAAGTAAGTATCATACATTTAGAAGGTTTTTCCCCCACTGTGAGTGAAATGGCATTGAAAGCAACTGAGAAAACTTATTTACCACATATTTTTAATGTTCAGAGTTTCTGTAGTGTGAGTCTTGTCATATATTTAAAAATGATCAGGAACTGCAAGATTTGCCCCAATTTTTTAATTCAAAGGGTGTTTCAACATTACCATTTCTTTCATGCTTATTAGGGAACTGCACCAAAGGAAGGTGTTTCTGATTGTTTATATTCATGTAACTTTGTTCAAATTCGACTTTTTTTTTTTTTTTTTGGCACCAGGGATTGAACTCAGGGGCACTCGACCACTGAGCCACATCCCCAGCCCTATTTTGTGTTTTTATGTAGAGACAGGGTCTCACTGAGTTGCTTAGCTCCTCACCATTGCTGAGGTTGGCTTTGAACTCGTAATTCTCCTGTCTCAGCCTCCCTAAGTGCTGGGATTACAGGCCTGCACCATCACGCCCGGGTACTTCTTATTTTTAATGTAACTGCAGCATAGGAAGAATTTACTACATTGTTTACATTCACCAGTATGTTTGTTCTTGTATTTGAAGATAGGAAGATCAATTGAAGGCTTCTGCACATTTTTGACAGTCATGTTTCTATCCAGGATGAATTTATGATTTGAACCTGATAAGTGAAACCTTTCCTACATTGCTTACATTTGCGGTTTCTCTGCAGTATGAGTGGATTTGCCCTTTAAGGTGAGGGGAAGCACTAAATTTTTCCAGATTGTTTACATTCACACATCCTCTCTGCAGTATGAGTTCTCTGGTGTTTTCAAATTGAATTGGAATAATCAAAGGTTGTTCCACATTGCTTACATTCATGAGGCCTCTCTCCAGTATGAGTTCGCTCATGTACATGAAGATAAGCATGACTACTGAAGGCTTTACCATACTGTTCACATTCACAGGGCTCTTCTCCAGTATAAATATTTTTATGTACATTAAAGCCCACAGGAAGAAGTAAAGGCTTTCCCATATTGTTTACATCCCCTAAGGTTTTTCACCAGTATGAGTTTTTCATGTATTTGAAGATAAGCCAAACTAATGAAGACATTACCACATTTATTCTCACAGGGCCTTTCTCCTCTATGAGACTATACATGTATATTTAAGGAAAAGGGAAAATAACATGAAGGTTTTAATACTTTACATTCATAGAGCTTCTCTCCAGTGCAAGTCTGTTCGTGCACATGAAGATAAGTGGAACAGCTAAAGGTTTTACCATAGTGTTTAAATACATGGGGCTTCTCTCCCTACTGAGTTTTTTCATGGGAGTGAAGGCCAATAGTTGAACCAAAGGCTTTGGCACACTGTTTACATTCATAAGCCTTTTTTCCTGTATGAGTTTGTTCACGTGAGTGAAGGTGACTGGATTAAAAAAAAAAAAAGGCCTTCCCACAGTGTTCACACTCATAAGGATTCTGTCCAGTATGAGTTCGTTCACGTATGTAAAAAGGAAGTTGTGAAGGCTTTTCAACATTGCTTACATTCATATGGCTTCTTTCCTATACAAATATGTTCGTGTATGTGAAGGTGACTGGATAAAGCAAAACCTTTAAATTCATAGCATTCTTTCCTGTACAAATTTGTTCATGTGACTGATGCTGAATGGGCTGAGTGAAGGCTTTGCCACACTGCTTATGTTCACAGGGCTTCTCCACAGTGTGAGTTTGTTTATGTATTCGGAGTTTATATGAAGTAGTGAAGGCTCTTCCACATTGCTTACATTCATAGGGCTTCTCTCCAGTGTGAGTCCGTTTATGTATTTGAAAGTAAGAGGTTGAGGTGAAGGCTTTTCCACATTGTTTACATTCATAGGGCTTCTTATCTGTATGAGTTTGTTCATGTGAGTGAAGGTGAAAAGATGAAGCAAAGGCTTTCCCACATTCTTTACATTCATAGGGCTTCTCTGCAGTATGAATCTGTTTATGTATTGAAAAGGAAGAGGATGAGGTGAAGGCTTTTCCACATTCTTTACATCTCATAGGGCTTCTTTGCTGTATGAGATCGTTCATGCCTTTGAAGATAAGAGGATAAAGTGAAGGATTTTCTATATTGTTTACATTCATAGGGTTTCTCTACAGTGTGAGTTTGTTCATGTGAGTGAAAATCACTAGATGAAGCAAAACGTTTCCCACATTGTTCACATTGATGAGGATTCTCTCCAGGATGAGTTCTTTCATGTTTTTGAAGGAAACTGGAACAAGGGAAGGCTTTTCCACGTTGCTTATATCCATATGTCTTCTCTCCAGTATGAGACTGTCCATATATTTGAAAACACCTGGAACAACTGAACTCTTTTCCACATGTCAAACATCTATAAGGTCCATTGACAGTGTGCTCTGATGCTTCTCTTTGAACAATTGTGAGAGAAATGAAGGAAAACATGACACATAAAGGCCTGTCCACACATATTGTTTTCACATGGACTTTCTGTGAGGAATGTCTTTTCACGACTCAGAGTTGGAATCTCACTGAAGGCTTTTCCAAACTGAGCACCTTTTTAAATTTTTTCAAAGCCTACCATATGACTTCTGTAAAAATAATTACAACCACAATTTATGGTTGGCTTTTACATTTATTAGTAGGATTTGCATTTACAGTATTACCAATGTCAGGGAAATTAATGATTTTCTGTTATGTCTATACTGTTTAAAAGTCAATGTAACAATTACTTTGGAACACTGCTTCTCCACAGGTGCTACTAAAACAATGCTATCATAAATGCAATTGGTTAGCACTATCAACAAGTCAATGATTTTTGAAAACACTAAACATACATCTTGTTAGAAGACATGCTAGAATTCCCTCAAGGCACTCTGTTTCCTTTTATGAGTACAAATTACCTTACATCTCCTGGGATTTGTGTTCTGATCTTCAAAATTTTGGTCCTCCCATCTGTCTCCTAAAATGTAGACCCATAACAGTCATTATGAATCATCATGATTTCAGAATGCATTTTGGGATTTACAATTTGGACAACTATGATGCATCAAATAAAAAAAGATGAAAAACGAAAAAACAGAATTATGGTATTCATGCTGCAGATTAAAATGACATTAGGCCCAATTTATCCTCCAAAGTACTCCCTTTCCACATTCCACATTCATGAACAAAAAATACCTCCAAAGTGCTCTGTCTTCTATTATATAATGAAACACCACCCTTACCCATAGAAGCCAGGTTTCTAAGGACTTCCTCCATCACATCCCTGTGGAGATTCTTCTGGGAAGGATCCAGCAAAGCCCACTCCTCCTGGGTGAAGTTCACGGCCACATCCTCAAAGGCCACTGAGTTCTAAAATATCCCACAAAAACATAGTGCAGGCCAGGAGATACTGAAGTCTCCATTCTCAACATGTGAGATGTTCTCACATTTCTATAGTCTCCAAATATTTAGCCCATGATTTGGTCATTAAAACTTGTACTCTGTCTGCACTCACTTCCCCCAAACAAGTATTCCAACATAAGACCTGAACTATCCAGAAAAGCAGCAGCAGAGCAAAAACACTCTTCTCATTATGGAGTCCATGGAGTAAGGTATACTCCTGGGTCACCCCTAAGGTCTTTGTAGGGTTAATGTCCAGTACAGGTAATAAAGCCTACTACCTCCTGTGTAGAAGACTGCTAATATTAGTCCTACTGACAGTACCTGTCCTTAGAAATGCCTGCTGAAAAAGTGGTACTTTAGCTAGTAGGTGGAGCTAAGGATTTGGGAAGGATCACACCAAATCAAGTATTTACACTGAGTCACAGTGCTTGAGATTGTAGGTAAACCACAGTATATTTACTGAATGTTTGCATGCTTTCAGGAAATCCTGTTCTTTTCTTCTACTCTTACATCAGAACCTCAAGGTTTAATGTGCTCCCGCGCCACAAAAAGAAAAAGAACTCTCTGAGCAAAGAGTCTAAACGCTTCCCTAGTAGACAACATTTCACTGAGGTGGACAAGACATAGTGACTGGAGATTGAGATTGATCTCATCCTGTGTGATTACACCAAGAAAACCAAGTAGAATTTGTAGGTACTTCACTCCAGAGCATACTTAACCTACTAATAAAAAGAATAATTATCAAAAAACAATTTGTTAATATCCTCTAATTAATAGCAAAATAAAATGGGAAAAGTGTCAAATACCTTTTCTGACATTTCACAAACGGAATTCCTAGTAGTCACCAGAAAGTACTTGTCCAAGCCCAATAAGAATAAAAAATGGGGGCTGGGGTTGTGGCTCAGTGGCAGAGCACTTGCTTTGCATGCATGAAGCACTGGGTTCAATCCTCAGCATCACATAAAACTAAATAAGTAAACTTATTGTGTCCATCAACAGCTAAAAGAATATTAAAAAATAATAATAAAAATGTGTAACATCTATCAATATGTTATAGACAGCACACTTTTGGCTTACACAATATACAGTCATGTGGTACATAATGATGTTTTGGTCAAAGATATTTTGGAGGGACTGGGAGTTGTGGCTTAGCGGTTAAGTGCTTGCCTCGCATATGTAAGGCATTGGGTTGGATCCTCAGCACCACATAAAATAAAGGTATTATGTTCATCTCCAACTGAAAAAAAAATTTTTTTAAAGATATTTTTGGTTAATAATGGGATACATATACATGCTTATCAGTAATAAAGGGATAACTAATGTGTTTGTAGGGGTGGTTGTATGAACATATCTATTGCATGATCACCTTTGGTATCTTGTAAAGTATAATGTTGTGCAGGGCTGTCACCCAGGAAGCACTGAAACACAAGGTCTAGGTATATAACAGGCTAGTCTTTTTACAGCCATGTAAATACATTGTGGTATTTGTGTAATGGTAAGATAGCCTAAAAAAATGTCTAGAATGTTAAGTGACACCTGACAATAAATAAAGAGGTTTTAAATTACACTATTGTAAACTGCATAGGATTAGCAGAGAGGTTAACCAAGAGATAGACCAAGAGAAAAGAAAATTTTCAGTGGCTTGAAATTCATATGGAAAACTGACTGCTGACATAGAAGGTATTGTGGAGAAGTGGAAACATTCACACGAAATGTAAAAGGAGAGTCAAGACAAATTGGTATCTAATTGAATAAATGCATTATTTTCCTCATTCCATGGACAAACATTAATTCATTACAGATTCTATTATGAAATATAAAACAATTTCAAAGAATTTTTGCTAGAAAAATAGGAAAACATTTTTACATAAGAAGAGTAAAAATAAGAAGAATGAAAATCCAAATATATTAAAATTATGGGGAATTAAGAGATGAGAACGAGTGGAGGAGAAACCTGCAATCCATGGGACATCCGAAAGCCAGGGCACATGGTGAGCTGAATAAATGCACAACTGAAAGAGAAAGCAGCCGGGACGGGGACGAAAAGGTGAAAGTTGAAATGAAGAAAAATAAAGTGGAAAGCACCACATTTCCTCATTTCAAAACAAAGACAGGGCAGCACTGGGTTTAAAGGCAGCAAAGGGGGAGAATGAGGGACCGAGGACGGTGCTGACCCACACAGAAGGAAATTTTCCTCAAGGGATCAGGGTCATTCCAGGGAATGAGTGGCTGGGAAACTGTATGTTTATGTCAACACCGGAAGTCAGACCCTCTCCTCACAGCACACGCACACATGAAATCCACACGGAACAAAGTCCTGAAGTAAGATGTGAACGTCACCCATTCTTAGGGGAAAATGTAGAGACAAGTCTCACAACACTGGATTTGGGAGTGGTTTCTGGGATATTATACCATCCATGTGATTCATGAAAGAACAGACAAACTTAATTTCAGCAGAAATAACTTTCAGTCCTATCATTTTTAGCAAAGAGGCTGGAACTATGGACACCACACTAAGTGAAATAACTCAGGCAGGGAGACATGCTGTGTTCTCACTCACATAGGAAAGCTGCAAATTCACTTCACAGGAAGTACATGAGTAGTCACCAGACGTGAGCAAGAGGGGAGAGGGGGGACAGGTAGGGCTGGGCATCAGGCACCAGAACACACTCAGGAGGAGCAGGCAGTACAGCTCTCTAGCACAGTGGGTGATCGCAGTGCACAGCATGTCACTGTGTGTCTCATATAAAGCCGTGGGAGCAGTCCACAGACACCAAGAAATAATAAACATTAGGAGGGAGAAAAGCTAATGCCCTGATCTGATCATAACACACTGGAACAGGTATGCAACTACCTCACTGCACCTCATAAATATGTGCAATTTAAAAGTAAATCAATACTAAAAAGTGAAAATTTTGTCCTTCATAGGACATTAGCAGAGTGATAAGGCCCCCAAAGGGACTGTAGAAAATACCCGTGCTTCGAGCACCTGGAAAGGTGTTGACACAAGAATGAAGAAAAAGCAGCTGACAAAGCTCAACCCATCCTCACAACATAAACACGCACATACCTGGAAAAGAATGAAACAACCTAAAAAGCCACAGGGATCCACAAAACCTGAGGCTGTGCTGAAGGACAGAGGCTGTCTCCATGACAACACAAACAAGTCAGGATGCCTGCTCTCATGTCTAGGCAACACAGCAAGAGGGCGCTGCCAGGAACACCAGGGACAACATCATGGTGCTCCAGACCTCAGGGCCAAGTCACCCAGCCCCAGACACTGAGCTCAAATCAAGGACCTCACCAAGCAGATACAGGTGGGCGCAAGCCACACAGACTCAGACTCACTCGCCTGCAGAGACAGCAGCCACAGGCACCAGGACAGGAGGGGACAGGACAGACTCTGCACCTTCACCACCTCTCTCCCTCACCGACCACCTGACATGGTGCCAATTTGACTAGTATTTCTGGATTCTTGCTCCCTAGAGTCTCTATTGTAAGTAAACAGGGATATTTGATGGGGTCTCTTCATTGTAGCCCCTCCGAGAAAGCCTGTAACACTAGGGTAGATCAATACTTGAGAAATCGCAGGGATCTAACACACCCATAAATACACATTGGTCTCTCAGAAACCTCCTCACAGACCCACAGCTGCTCAAAGGCTGAAGGGATCAGCCCCATATCACGTCTCACAGAAGTGGCTTCTGAACCCCAAGCCATTTCACAAAGTTGGGGTAGCCCAAATGTTAATAATGTAGGTCCACATGAAATCCTATACTACAAAGTTTACAACAGAAGTACAAATGATTTTCAAAACCTGTAAACACCCAAGAAGAAGATGTGTTCTGAAGGTCAGCAATGAAAAATTAATACACAAAACTCAATAAAAATCATTTAAGGGCTAGGGTTGTGGCTCAGTGGTAGAGCACTCGCCTAGCGCAGATGAGACACTGAGTTCGATCCTCAGCACCACATACAAATTAATAAATAAAAATAAAATTATAAAAAAATCAATTAATAGGGGCTGGGATTGTGCCTCAGTGGTAGAGCACTTGCCTCAAACATGTGAGGCATTGGGTTTGATCCTCAGCACCACATAAAAATAAACAAACAAAATAAAGATATTGTGTCCGTCTTAAAAAAAATCTTTAGAAAGAAATCAATTAAATATCAAAAATCTACTTCTGAAAGCTGAAGATATAGCTCAGTTGGTAGAATGCTTGCCTTGCATGCATAAGGCCCTGGGTTCAATACCCAGAACCACAAAAAAAAACAAAAACAAAAACAAAAAAAGAACATCTTCTGTACACATGAAATACTGAAATGCAATTAACACAAAAGTTCATTTACAATGGCACTTCATGAAGAAACATAGAATAACAATAACATACAGAGTGATACATACATAGTCAATAACACAATAGAAAATATAAAACTTATTTTGTAAACTGTGATGCTTGTTGAAAGAAGCTCAAGATCCAAATAAATGAGAAACCATCTCAATGCTCTTGGACCAAAGGTCTAACATTATTAAGGTGGTGATACTCCCCAAGAATCTACAGACTCTATTTAATACCAAGCAGAATCCTAGGTGATGATTTCTGTACAGAAACTGAAAACATGATATGCCATTGCAAGGGACCCAGAACACCCCAGGACTTTGACAAGAGCAGTCTGACTGGGGCTGTATGAGTACAAAACTGGCTTTGAGCCCACAGTGACCAAGGGTGCAGGAATGGCACCAGCAACACCATGTAGACGACGAGACCAGGGAGCTGGAGGTCAGCACAAGGCAGGGAGCTGCTCCACACAGAAACACGGAAAGACAAGCTGAGCGACTGTGACCTGGAACAGCCTCAAATTCCACACAACTGCAGGATGTGGCTCCAG
>PVHX01023467.1:0-25684 GCA_004024805.1 Geosciurus inauris
AAAACAAAACAAAAAAAAAAAACTTAAGAGACCTTCAGCTGTGTTATCTGCAGTCTCTGGAGCCCAAAGGTCTGTACCAAACACATACCAGAAAGTAGCTACCTAATAGAGATGTCTACTTTAAAATCCTGCACCTCTGGTTTGTGAAGGCAAAGGTGGTATATTTCTCAGACAATTGCCTGTAACATTATAAACTGAACTTTACCAGCTCCAAGACTAATGAAATCTTGGTGGAGCAAATCTTTTGCTAGAAATAGGCTAAAGGAAGAATCAAAAGTGGGCATCAGAAAAATGGCATTATCTTTCTATCTTGTGCATCAGAATCACATGGAAGGCTTGTTAAAACAGATTCCTAGATGCTATTCTCTAGAGTTTCTGGTTCAGAAGATCTGAAGTGGGGATGATACAGAAAGCTCAGTTCTTTGCCCCAATGCCCATACACTAACAAAGACAATATTTTGAGAAAAAAAACGGGGGGGGGGGAGTTTTATTGCTTTGCTAGCAAAGGAAAAACAAGGAATTCCCTTCCCAGAGGCTTTAATTCTATCAGGGGAAATGGTGGGCTTTTAAAGAGGGGATACAAAGGCTATACTCAGGAGTCATAACTCATAATTGCAGATTTGAGAGCCATTTCTCAGACCCACTGGTGCCAATTCTGAAATCTGGAATCTTTAATTCTTATGACCCATGAGAAGAACAAGTAACTTCAATTTAGGACAGGAAGAAAGTTAATCTTGCTTCCTTCATGGATAGCAAAGGAGGGGGATGGATGCCAGTTTAAAAATAAGTCACAATGGCAAAGTAGCAAGGGTTAGATTCAAAGCATGAAATGGACTCATTACAGGGCCAAGAATTTTCACCTCTAAAAGTTCCTGAGTAAGGTGAATCTGTAGGTCCAGGATCACATTTTGAGAGCCACTGGTCTATATTATGAAAATGCTGGGCAGGCATCCTCAGATACAAGGCTACCTTGGTTGAAGAAGAATAGGGTGAAAGGAGCACAAAAATAAAATCTTAAAACAATTTATTTCTTGCTCACATAAAATTAAACTAGATGGGAAAGATGTGGAGTTAATGAAAGGAATTCCTCACAATCATTCAAGGTCCAAACTGACAATCTTTGCCATCTTCAAGTGGCTTCTAGTTATCTTGAGTATGTCCATCTAAATAACAGATGGTTGAAAAGGAGGACCACGCAAGAAATTTTAATGGGGCTCACCTGGATTCTTACTGTCCAGAACTTAGTCACATGCATGGCCCTGAGTGGGTAAATGTGGTCCCTTGCTGGGCAGCCATATCTAAGAATGCATCTCAAAAAGCAGCTTTTTGACAGACATCTAGCAGTCTCTGCCACCAAACCCTTTTTCCATTGCAGGCTTCCAGCCCTAAACAAGCCCAAGCTCAGATTTAAAGAAACGTGTACTTAACTGCGTAAGTATCTTAATTAAAATAAATGTATGCAACTGAGAAAGGGCCAGGTGCAGTGGCATATGCCTGTTAACCCAGTGGCTCAGGAAGTCAAAGGCAGGAGTATTACAAGTTCAAAGCCAGCCTCAGCAATTTAGCAATACCCTGTCACAAAATAAAATATAAAAAGGGCTGGGGATGTGCCTCAATAAGAGCCCCTGGATTCAATCCCCAGTACCAAACAAACAAAAAGAACTTACTACTTCATTAGAAAAATAAAACAATTTATGAAATCCCTACCTCAACATTCCATGCAGGTTAGGGAGAAGAGCCTGAGACAGTGAGTCTACAGAACAGGTATAAGGAAAAGTTCCTATTTTTTACTTCTACTGGGTTCCTCTCTCAACATGCTTTGTGGAGATTAAGCATAGTATTTAATAAAATAAGTATAAAAACTTTATAAAAAAACTTCATAAATACTTTCACATTTATATAGTTTAATATATGTTATCCATCATTCTTCAAGCTTATGACAAGGCTACTTTTGTCAAGGAGAACAGCTTGCTAGTACTAAGGATATCTTCAAAATTTTATTGCAACTCCAAAGACTAAAATTATTCCACACAACAGCAAACATTTTGCATTTTAGGGTGATTATTCTTAATGTAGGTGTATTCATTTGCCTATGCTTATTACACAGTGAAATTACCACCTCTAGCATCTCATCATTGAAAAACTGGAGCCAGGAAAAATTCCTTTATATTTTTAGTTAAAACTCTTTCAAGACTGTCCAAAAGAGAGGAATATATGATGCTATTTACCAAAATGAAAAAAAGAAAAGAAACCTTTCATGGTCTTTCATTCATTTCATCTATTAGAACACACAAAGCAGCATCTTTCTCTATAATTTGGTCCCTTCTATGACCTGAATTTTCTCTTTGTTGTTCATTCTGTCCAGTGCAATTATTGCTATCATCAGCATCCATTGGTTCAGTTTTTACTCTCATCCCTGCTTCGGAATGAGGCAAATCATCAGGCAAGGAAGCCAAACAATTCTGAATCATCTCAATTACTCGTTCCAGGTGCTTCTGAAATCTCTCAGCTGTTTCAAGTCGTTGACGTTTCTGGACCTCCATCATGACTCTCAAGGTCTCTCTTGCTTGGTGGGGTCTGTATTCATTTATAAGATGATGCACATGTACAAACAGCAGCTTAAGATCTTCTAGCTTCTCTTCCCGTTTTATACTTCCAGGGCTCCTTATCAAGATATCTAAAAGGTCCAAGAAATTAATAAGGATAGACATATTGAGTTTTCTCAGTTCCTTCTTGTGATCAAACTGCATAGGATGAAGCCGTTCAATGCCCTGACTTTCCAAAGGGCGGATGATAAGGTCATCACATTGGAACTGGTTGCCAAACATCATATAACTGTCTTTAATTGGAGGAGGCGGCTTGGGAGCTAAGCCTTCCTGAATATTTTCATCTGTATATTCTTTGATGTACTGCATAGGAGGTGGTGGAAGTGCACTCACTTGTTGTGGTTCACCCATTGTGAAAGATCAAGAACCTACAGAAACAGACCAAAATTTAGAACAGAGCTACAAATCAAATTTGTCATATTATTAGTGAATGTGGAAGAATATTTTCTTTTTTTCTTTTTGGTGTCAGGGATTGAATGCAGGGGGCACTTAACTACTCAGTCACATCTCCAGCCCTTTTTTAATATTTTATTTAGAAATGGGGTCTTGCTCAGTTGCTTAGGACCTCTCTGAGTTGCTGAGGCTGGCTTTCAATTCATGATCCTTCTGTCTCAGCTTCCCAAGCTGCTGGGATTAAAGGCCTGTGCCACCACACCGGAAGGCAGAATGTTTTCTTCCGCTTCTGACTTTGGTGTGCAGGACAAGATGATCTCCTTAGTTTTTAAAATTAACTTAAGCTAAGGCTACTGTTTTTTCCTAATTAAGCATTATATCATCAACCATGCATATATTCTCTTTCTTTCCTTAATACTTCCATGAGCATTAAAAAATGTTGTAGCATCTTTTTATCTATAAGGAAAATCTGGATTCCAAACCCCTCGTCAGTTACCATCCATTTCTCTCTTTTCCATAGCCAAAGTACACATGCTATCTCCCAATGTTATATCACAATTACTTTTGTTTTCTATTACACATTTGATTTCTAAAAGCAGACACTTATTTGTAACACCAATAAACAGTTTGACAAATTAACATTGCTAAATTTCAGACTCCTGGTGTTATCCAAGGTTCCTTGAGTAAATGAAAACCCAATTTTATATCCTACTGTACTCCACAATTTTATATAAACACATCCTCTTTCCTACATGAATTTCAAAGTCAAATTCAAACTCAGTAACTTTTTAGGTCACAATAACCTCTACCATTCCACTTTAAGGGTAGGTATATCATCCAATAAGATTCCCAAGTGCTCTTTTAGAATGATCTTATCAGTTTCAAGATAAAGCATCTTCCAAGATCAAGTAGGGCAAGTAACATACTGGTAGCAGTATTGTAGTTGGAATTTGTGGGCAACTGTGGAGCAGCTCCAGGTTTCCACCAAACCACAGTGAGGCAGAAAATATTGCCAAGAATCAAGGGTGCAATAGTCATGGACCATACGACTTACCATGACCATACCAACTCACAATTCATTACTTTACCAGCCATCTCTGCGTTCATTTTTGTCATTTCCCAATCCCCTCCTACTCTAGTAAAACTGCTCATTAAGGTCCTCAAGAATCACACTATCAAATCCAAATGATACTTTACTATTTTCATCTTAATCTATCAGGTATTTTTTCTTCCTTCACAACATACTCCCCCTTTTTTTCTCAGCTTCTGTGACCTCAACATTCATGTTTTCCTCCTATGTCCCTGGCCACCCAGTTCCCATTACTGTCTCAGCCTTTCCTTCTCTATCCAAACTTTAACACTGGTATTTCTCAAAACTCTTCTAATAGCTATCAAGATTTCAAACTTTCTATCATTCCATAGATATTAGAACATTTTCACTGGCACATAGATATTAGAACATTTCCATAATCCCAGTGACTTGAGATGCTGAGACAGGATGATTCCAAATTCAAGACCAGCTTCAGCAACTTAATCAGGCCCTAAGCAACTTTGTGAAGACTATGTCTCAAAATAAAAAATAAAAAGGGCTGGAGAAGTGATTCAGTCATAAAGCACCTCTGCAGTCAATTCCCAGTACCAGAAAAAAGATATTAGAACTTCTCCTACGTTGTAGGTTCTAAATTTCAGTAGAGGGGTCATAGTGTTAGTTTCTTTGGAGTAGTCATTCCAGTGTCACAGGAGGAAGGCCTATTCCAACCCTCACAGTAGAAGCCACATCATTTATGCATAATTCCTTTAGGTTCTTAGGCCAGTACCACCCAAAAGACTATGGGGAAATTCACCTAGACAATTAATGAAAAAGGACAAACACATATACATATTTAATCTGGCCAAAAGTTTAAATGCTGATATTCTTTGAATCAACAATTCCATTTTTAGAAATTTATCTCATAAAAATTCTGCTATAATCACACGAAGATGTACCTAAGGATGTTTAATGCAGCATTGTCTGAAGAGAGTAGAAAAATTGGAAATAATCTATTCCTTCATCAGTATGATAGCTGAATAAAAATGTCTACATAACCATTAAGAACACATGGGTGGAAAGCTGTTTATAAAAACATGTATCATTTCAACTGTTCATAATATGCTTTAGTTGCAAACAGTTATAGTTGACTTCTCCAATTTAATTCTGATTTACAGAAAAGTTGCATTCTCTAAATGTTTTTTTTTGGGGGGGAGGTACTACAGCTCTAACCCATGCCTTTCCAAGGCAAGCACTCTACCACTAAGCTACAGCCCCAACTTTTTTTTTTTTTGTACCAAGGATTGAACCCAGGGCACTTAATCACTGATTCACAGTGGTTATATTTTATTTTGAGACAGGGTCTTGCTAAGTTATTTAGTGCCTCACTAAGTTGCTGAGGCTGGCCCAAATTTGCAATCCTACTGCCTCAGCCTCCAGAGCCAATGGGATTATTGGCGTGTATTTTACTTATTTTGAGACTGGGTCTCTAGTCTCTGAATTGCCCAGGTTGACCCGGAACTTGCAATCCTGCTGCCTCAGACTCCTGAATATCTGGGATTACAGGCCAGGGCCACTGCATTCTCTCCATATTAACATTTCCACTCACTTGCTTGATTGGTTTCTCATCTTTTTATACCCAAATACTTCAGTGTATATTCCTAAAACAAAAATGTTCTCTTATAACCACAGTACAATAACCAAAGCCACACAATTAACATTGAACTGGTTCTTAAAAATTAAATTTTAGACAGCCCAGGTTTTACCACCGGGGCTGGTTGGGAGTTCTGGTCTGTGCTTCCCTACAAATGTGCATCCTTGCTGTTGTCATTGCAAAGGCCAAATACAAGACGAGAACCGTCACTTTATATCGTCTCAATGTAATTTTTACAATTCTTCCAGTTAAAAACTATTACCAATTTCATTTTAGAGATGAGGATCCCAAATCTTAATGTGGGGGAGTGTTCACATCAGATCAAAAGGCAAGTAAATAGTAGAATGGGAATTCTTAATGCCAGGTCCTTTTAGCTCCAAAGCACAAACTCTCGTGGGGGTTGGGAGGAGCTGTCTAAACTACACAAGTACTTCACATATTACAGAAATTAAGTTTCTCGCCCCCACCCCCGTGTGACAGCACACTCCTATAACCCTAGTGACTCAGGAGGCTGAAGCAGAAGGATCGCTTGCTTAGGTTTGAAGACAGTCTCAAAAAATTAGCAAGGCCCTAAGCAAAGGAAACAGTCTCATAAAAAAGAGCGGTGAGGATGTGGCTCAGTGGTTAAGCACCTTTGGTTCCAGTTCCCAGTACAAAAAATAAAATAACTTTTCTCTACCACCTCTTTAGACTGAACTGTTCAAAGGCGATGGAGAACTTATTTTAGTAAAAGCAGCACCCAGTAGTAGGGTCTCAGACTCAAACCTAGTGTTGGCTGGGGGAGTCTTCATCAAAAAAGGAAGGTACTCCAGGGTCCCGCCCTTGGAGATTTGATTAACTACTGCTAAAGGGACCCCTCTGTATGTCATTTGTCAGCACTGGGGAGTGAACCCAGGGGTGCTCCACCACTGAGCCACACCCCTAGCCCTTTACGTTACTTTGAGACAGGGTCTCCCTAAGTTGCCCCACCTGGCTTCCAACTTGCTCCCCAAGTTCCTGGCATTGCGGGGGCACGCCGCCAAGCCCAGCCCTGTAGGTCGTTTTTAAAACCTCGCGGGATGAATCGGAGGGTCAGGTCTGGGCTCTGCTCCTCCGCGGCTCCCCATGAACTCGGCTCTTTTCACAACTGCTCCCAGGAGGAGGGACGGCGACGGTCATTCTCACTTTACAGAGCGTCCAAGAAGGCAAATGACTCGCCAAGGCCATACGGCTGAGAACCAGTGGCAGGGGAGCCGAGCCCAGGCCTTCCAGCCTGCATTCGGGTTCATCAGCCCCGCGCGCCGAGAGAACCTCCGCTGGGCTGCCCACACAGAGCCTCCGAGCGGCGGGGAGGACGTGCTTTCGAAACGCATAAGGAAAGCGAGGCAGCGCCTCCGAGGCCGAAGCTCGCCAGGCCTGCCGGTACTCAGCCCGGCCTAGAGGAAGCGGCGGGGTCGGGAAGGAAAACCGCACGAAGACCGAGGCTCCAAGCCGTTGCCGCCCACTCACCTCAGTTCTTGGTTTACTCAAGCAGCCGCCTTCGCCACCGCAGCCGAAATCCGACTTCCGGTCTTCTTCTCAGGAAGAAGCCACTGATGCTGTCCTTTGATTGGCTGCAAGGACTGTCCTTTAATAAAGTCTCTGGTCCCGCCCCAAACGGGGCGCCTTGCTACTGCGCTTGCGCATGTGGCATCTTCCCTGCCGCGGCAGAAGATGCCGCGGCATCTTCCCTGCCCAGCCATCTGCGCCCCGCGCCGCCTCTACCATCGTTCTGTGGTTGGCGGGGTAGAAACCTGCTAGGTGTGGGGAGTATTTCTTTGTACTTTTGTCAGCAAAAGTAGTATTTCCTTTTTTCCCGCCTTTAAAAGTTAGCACTTAAAATTAGGACATTCATTTGATTTACGTAGAAAATATAAAGGCAAGTATTTTTTAAAAAATTGTATCAGCGCTAACCCACTGTCAAAAGAATGTTTAAAAAATAAAATTGAACTCTGTGAGATATATACTCATAGATATTTATCTGATCGATCGATTGATAGATAAATACTGGAAGTATTTGGGAACCTGATTGGGAACCAGTAATATTTCCTGAATCTCCATTTCAATTTATTATTATTATTATTACTAGTTGTAGACGGACACAATACCTTTTATTTGTTTACTTATTTTTATGCGGTGCTGAGGATCCAATCCAGTGCTTTACATGTGCAAGGCAAGCACTCTACCTCAGAGCTACAGCCCCAGCCCTGACTCTCCATTTCTTAACCATCCATTCACTTTTATTTTCATTTAGGAATTCAGAGATACTTTTTATATTTCCGGCCCATAAATTACCAAGTGAAACACAAAAAACATGTAAATGTTTCTTTGGGGGGTTATTTTTACAAGAAGTATGTCACAAAGTTCTTAATTTGTGGGAGTCAAAGCACGTTACACATAAACAATAAGATTGTTATTCTGATAAAAGTGCTCAACTTCATCTTTTTTAAAAAATAAGATTATTTGATTTTGTTTTTTTAAAGCTTATTATGAAGAATTCCAAGCCTAAGTAAAAGAGAGTACAGAATACTCATCACCCAACTTCAACAGTTATCTGCCCATAGATGTCATTTCATTTCTATTTCAGCATGAATTTCTAAAAGGTAAGGACATTTTTTCATATAACCTAACCATAGAATCATTATCCTATTTTAAAATAAATTAATAATAATTCTCTATGATCAACTATCAGATTTGTATTTGTATTCCAGTTATCTCAGATTCCAAAGAAGTTCTGTGTTTCAACTAGCTAATGTGTCTTTTAATTACCTTTGCTCTATAGGTTCCTCCTCATCTCAATAACCCCACACCCCAATCCCCCAGCCAACATCAAGTTTTCTGGTAAAAAAAATTCATCCACTTTTGAGCATGCCCCAATCAGGCTTTTCTCTACTAACACCACACCAGTGACTTCTAGTGGTCATTTGCAGTCCTCATTTCACTCCATCTGTCAGTAGCATTTGGCACGTTTGCCCCAGGACTCAGTTCTCAAGCTGCTGCTCAGCCAGATATAATCCAGGTGATAACTAAGTGATGGCATACAGGCTCTGCCCTTCAGACTCCTGAATCCAAAGGATTAGACATCTTTTCCCAGTGGCACTTAAACTCATTTGCAAAGGCAGAAATCTAAGGGGTTGTCTTTTCCTCTCAATACTCCACTGAAACTGCCATATGAGCCTTTTGTATTACTTCAATTTAAAAATAAGTAAAGTCTCACATAGGACTAATTTTCACCACTCTCACTGCTATGATCTCAGTCTGTGTCATTATTCCCTAGCACCTGGACTTCTGATACAGCCTCCCAACTGATGCCCTCTCTTCCACTTTTATCCTTCTGTTTACCACACTTTCTTAAAATGTAGGGTTGAACCTATCATTTCTCTATTCAAAATTTTCCAAAGTTTTCTATTACATTTAGAATAAAACCTAATGTCCCTACCATAGCCTATATAAGGACCTACAAAATCTAGTCTTTGGATACCTATCATATTATTACCTACCATTTTTTCCCATGCTTACTCTTCTCCAACTGCACTGGCTTTCTTTCTTTCCCTGGAAATTGTCAAACACATTTCTGCCTCTGGGCCATTGCATTTGCCTGGAACTGGCTTCCTTAGATATTCACATGCCTCATTCCTTACTTTATTCAGATCCCTGATCAAATATAATCTCAGGGAATTCTTCCCTAGCCACTCTACAAAATAGCATGTTCTGATCATTCTCTTGGAGGATGTCCCCAAACCCCCTTATATGTATTATATGTCCTTCATAGAACATGACAGTGACTGAAATCATCTTAATGTAGTACATTTATTTGTTTATTTTTATGATCTTTCTTCCCCATCAATATGCAAGGTTTATGAGCATAGGATCTTTGTTTTATTCACTGCTGTATTCTTAGCACCTAGAACAAAACTTGAGATGGGCAAATACTCAGAGAATGTTTATTGAATAAATAGCAAAATGAATACAGTTGTTCTGTTATTCTCAGAGGATGTATTCCAAGACCTTTAGTAAATACCTGAAACTACGTAAAGTTACCAACCCTATATGTTTTTTTTCTATGCATACGTACCTATGATAAAGTTTAATTTATAAATTAAGTATGTTAAAAGATTAACAAGTAATAATAAAATGGAATAATTATAACAATATGCTGTAATAAAAGTTATGTGAATGTGGCCACTCTCTTGAATACAAGCACTGCAATACTGTGACAGTTGACTGAGATAGCTACTAAGTGAATAAGGATCAGGTAGCACATACAGCATGAATACCTTGGACAAAAAGGATGATTCACATTCCAGACAGGCTGGAGCTTAGCAGCACTGAGATTGTATCACACTACTCAGAGTGGCACACACTTTAAAACTTATAGATTAAATTTATAAATTATTTAATTAGGGATTAGGGATATAGCTTAGTGACAGCACTTGCCTAGCAAGTGTAAGGCCCTGGATTTGATCCTCTGCACGAATAAATAAATTAACTAAAATAGTTTATTTCTGGAATTTTCCATTTATATTTCCACATCATGATTGACCATAGGTAATTGAAACCTTGGAAAGTGAAACCTTAGATAAGTGGGTACAAGTATATAGTCATCATTTTTAAAATTAATTCACAGCATGACTTTGATGGATATAGTCTATTTAGCCAGAGCCCCATTGTGTAAAATTATTTTTCTCTCAGTTTTTGCTACTGTAAGTACACTGTTTGATGAGTATCCCTGTGTATATGTGTTTTTGCATGTGTGCAAGTTTTTCCTTGAGGTGAATTTTTAGAAGTGGAATACTGGTCCCCAAATTGTAGTGTCTTATGGTTAGTTGCAGGATCAAGGTTAGAATCTAGACCTTGACTCTCATTTTTTTCAGTAGACTGTAAATGATTAATGGCTGTGAAATCCATATGATCTGAGGGGGCAGTGAAAATATGATACATAATGAATGTTTACATGCCTATGTTTGAAGAATCGGAACTACTATAGTTTAATAAGGAATACACCTACCAACAAGTCTTTAAAGGTAAAGACATTTAAAAGCCCTACCTTCTAATGAAGAGACACAGATGGCAGTATGCAAACACATATGAATTGCAAATAGTGATAGGGCTATGGAGGAAAGATTCTATAGATTAATGTGATAGTGATGTGGATTGGGGTACTTTATATAGAGAGTGGTAGGGAAGTCACAGTGGGGGACTTTGGAATAGGGCATGAATAATGAGAAAAAATGAATCTTGCAGAGATCTTGGAGACAGCAGTTACACAAAGCCTGAGGCCACTATGATCTTCTTGAATTAGAGACAGGAAGGGAACCTTTGTGCTGTATAACTAGTGAGCACAGGAAGAGTAAGGGGAGGTGAGGGGACAAAACTAGGCAGGGGTATGTAGTAACTGGCATTTTCCTTCTTTTAGAGTCTTGGTACATCATTGTCTATCATTTATACCTAAGTGGGAATCAGAAATATTCTTAGTTGTTCTTCACCCTGTTGATTGCTTTTGAAGCTAGATTTATTGAAGTATAATTTATATATAGTAAAACTAACTTTAAATGTACAGTTGGTTAGTGTTGAAGAAGATACACCATATAACCACCTCTACCAAAATTAACATATAGAACATTTCCATCACCAATGGCTATTTGCTGTAGCCATTGCTATTAAAAATTCTTGTGGCCTTTTGATTCAGTTCCCTCCCTGCATGCCTAACCCCTAGTAACCATTGATCAGATTTGTGTTTACATAATCTTGATTTTTCCAGAATTTTACATAAATGGAATCAGGCAGTATGTAGACTTTTCTGTCTCATATCTTTCTCTCAACCTGTTAAGTTCCAAGTTTCTGGCTCTGCAAATATAGCAATGAAATTAGCACAGGTGCAAAATTACCATAAGTGATGTATTTGTTGTTCAATATAAGTCCACATCTAGGATGATGGGACAAAATGGGTTAACATAATACTTTCATGGTTCATCAACGTTGTTGCATGTATCAGTACTCTGTTCCTTTCTAACGTGAGGAGTATTCTGTTGTATGGATGCACATAATACTTTTATCCATCTATCAGTTGAAGGACATTTGGGTTATTTCAGTTAGGAGTGATTATGAATAAAGCTACTATAAATATTCACATATAAGACACTGTATAGATTTATATTTTCCTTTCCTTTGGATGACAGCATAGAATTGTAACTATATAAAAAACTTCCAAGCAGTTTTCTAAAACTCTTATATCATTTTCATTTCTACTAGCAATCTGAGTTATAGTTGCTCTGTATCCTCAATCTGAATTTATTCATTGTCCTTTTTTTTTGTACTAGGGATTGAATGCAGGGTTGCTTAACCACTGAGTCACATCCCCAGCCCTTTTAAAAATATTTTATTTAGAGAAAGGGCCTCGCTGAGTTACTCAGGGTCTTGCTAAGTTGCCGAGGCTGGCTTTGTATTTGCAATCCTTCTACCTCAGCCTCCCAGCCCCTGGGATTACAGGTATACACCACTGCGCCCGGCAATTGTTCTTTTTTATATTTGGTTATTCTAATAGGTGTATAGTTAATTGGCATTTTCCTAGTGTTAGGTATATATTTTTTTATTATTAGTACTGGGGCACTTAACCACTGAGCTACATCCTCAGCTCTTTTTATTTTTTATTTTGAGACAGTCTCGCAAAGTTGCTCAGGGCCTCACTAAATTGGTGAGGCTGGCTTTGAACTTGGAATCCTCCTGCCTCAGCCTCCTTAGTCACCTGGATTATGGGTATGCAATATTGTGCCTGGTGCAGTGGCCTGTTTTTTAATTGGCTTGTTCTCAAACTGTTGTGTTGTATACACACATACAGATACACAAACACACATACTCTGGATATAAGCTCTTCATTAGATATGTGGTTTGTAAATATTTTCTCTCAATCTGTGGCTAATTTTTTATTTTTCCTAATAGCATCCTTCAAAGAGCAGAGGTTTTTAGTTTCAGTGAAGTCCTGTTTATCAACTTCTTTTATGGTTCACGCTTTTTGTGTCCTACCCAAGAATCTTTGCCTAACAGGTCATAAGGATTTTTTCTCTTTGTTTTTTTCTAGAAGTTTTAAGGTTTACATTAAGGTCCATGAACTATTTTGAATTAATTTTTGTATATAGTTCAAGTTCAGGGTCAAGGGTTTTATTTATTTTTTCATAAGAAGGTCTAATTGTTTAAGCACCTTGGTGATTTTGTTGGTCTTCCTACCTCTATCATTGTAGACAGGTTCATAAATAAAAATCTCTGATCTCTTGTTAGTCAGTAACATTGTCTCTTGGTCTTTTTAATCAGTCCAGATTGAAGAATTGGAAGCTAGCAAAATACAATTGTCATCTCCAACACCTACTTCTTCCTATCATGTGATTTTTATCAGCTTACATATATTATTTAAATCATGTCCTTTGGGCAAGAATCATCATAATGCATTTTCCCCTGAAGTCTGCAGTATAATTTCAATTCCTAATCGCTATTTTTTTGTTGTTGTTACTTCATTGGTTTGAATGACCTTATCACTAGCAACAATCTCAACAACCCAGACCTGTCTGTGTGCAGTATGTGGGAGGGAAGGTTCAGTTTGCTTTGCTCTCTACATCTTTATTTTTTTTAACCAGCAGGAGGCAGCAGTAACCCTGGCATTTGGGTTACTGTATTATGCAGTTTAGGTTTTCTTCAGTAACAGAAAGATTAGTCCTGCACATGGGGTGCCCCCGAGGGAAATGGTCAGTTATCTCTTCCAGATTGAAGAACTAAAAATGGATTTAGACTCCTACAAAAAGATGATATGTCCTTTTGAATTATTTGCTGTAGCCATTGCTATTAAAGTATATTTACATTATTATGTAGAATCTCATAGAAGAAAAAATAGCCATGCCATTGTCATACCTGTTCTTCACAGAATTGATTTCCTCCATACTCCCAAAAGTATTGAGTTATATCCAACCCATTTAAGCTCTCTTTTTAAGGTTCATCTTAAATGTGACCTTCTCCAAGAGGTTTCTCAAGTTCACCCAAGTAAGAGTTGCCTTTCTACCAACTCATGTCCTCTTTTCTTTACTTATTTCAGGACTTCTCTGCTTCAAGTTGTAATTTGTGCCTGCTTTATTTCTATGGCTATTCCTAAGTTCCCAACTAACCTGGAGTCAGTCCTGACTATTCTTAGTATTGCCTCTCACATAGCCAATGCTGAATATTGTTTGATTGAAAGATGAATATTGAGCAAACACAAAAAAGGAGAGGAAATATTTCATGTTGAATGACAAGTGTGTACAAACACAAGCAACCTGCTTTCAGTATCACTTCACATCAGGACCAAGACTAGGGTGAGGCATGTGAATCATCTGCTTCAGGTGCAAAATTAAGGGGAGGAGCAGAACCCAGTTACCAAGATAAATACTATTATTTATACTATAATGCAACATTTTAAAAATAAAAATTATGGAATCCATGATGGACAAAATATTATCATTTTAGGGGCTGAGGTTGTGGCTCAGTGGCAGAGCGCTTGCCTCGCACATGTGAAGCACTGGGTTCGATCCTCAGCACCACATAAAAATAAGTAAACAAAATAAAGACACTGTCCATGTATAACTAAAAAATATTTTCTAAAAAATATTATCATTTTAAATGAAGACATAATCAGTAGTTTAATACCACCATTGAAAGAGAGGAGATCTATGCAACTCTAACATTCAAAGACCAGAGTTATTTTCCAAAAGAAGGGGATGAGAATCCCCTTAAAGTCAGGTTTTTGAGAGTTTAATGTTCATTTTCTAGTAAATTCTTTTATTCATGCAGTATTTATTGCCCATACACCAAAGACCAATTGCTGTCCTAGATCCTGCAGATATAGTGGTCCAAGTATTGCAAGCCCAAGTATTACTTCTCTGCATTATTCAAAGAAGTCTTTACCCACTTAGTTTCACTCTGCTTCAGATCTTTAATGAACTTTTCTTAGAACTTGAGACCTCCTAAGGACAGGCAGATTTTATGAATTCAGACCCTTACTGTTCCTTTAGTTCATACAGACTCCAGTCTGAGACGTGTAGTATTTAACTATCTTCCTTCTGAGCCCACGCTCCTTTGTCTCCTTATTTTCCACTAACTCAGTCCCAATTTGACCTAATAACATGTATTAACCTGGGCTAAGAAACTTTGTAATTTAGTCAGAGTGGAGCAGAGTATGAAAAGTCTTGGCCCAAGATTCAGGAAATCTGAAGTTCAACCAGTCTCCTGGGCTACCTTGGGTAAGCCACCTCTCTTCCTAGTAAAATGAGAATATCAGGCAAAATTAGTGATCTCTAAGTGATGGAAATGCTTTCCAGGTGACTACTGAGTCAGAGGGAGCCAGGTTGGTAGGGCTGTAGGCTGCTCACATTGTCCCCACATTGAATAACAGCACCTTCACCTTTCATTTAAGATTTCATGTGTTTAAGAAAATCGTTATGTTCTCAAAATTACCATGAAATTTGACATTGGTTTGTTCTATTAGTATCTTCCTCTGTGTGTACTTTTTTGAGGAGGGGGGATACTGAGAATTGAACTCAGGGACACTCAACCACTGAGCCACATCCCCAGCCCTATTTTGTGTTTTATGTAGAGACAGGGTCTCACTGAGTTGCTTAGCACCTCGCCCTTGCTGAGGCTGGCTTTGAACTCGCGATTCTCCTTGTCTCAGCTGCCCTAAGTGCTGGGATTACAGGCTTGCGCCACCGTGCTTGGCTTTATAAAATAGTTTTGTATCTTGGTGAAGTGTTGGTGGTATAGTGGTGAGCATAGCTGCCTTCCAAACTAGTTTTGCTACCCTAAAAATTCCCTGATCTCTAACTAGTCATACCTCCCTCCCTCCAAACCCTAGAAAATCCCTAGATTTTTTCCTGTGTCCATGTTTTTTTCTTTTTCCAGAATGTCACATACTTGGAATCATACAGTATGTAGCATTTTCGTTCAGTATGTAGCATTTTCATCTTCTTTTGGTAATATGAAATTAAAGTTCTTTCATTTATTTTTGTGGCTTCATGGCTGATTTCTTTTTATACCTTAATAATATTCCATTGTCTGGATGTACCACAGTTTAGTACCCATTCACCTATTGAAGGACATCTTCATTGCTTCCAGTGTTTCAGCATGATTTGTCAAAAAGACTGTCCTTTCTGCATTGAACTGCCTTTGCTTCTGTATCAAAACTCAGTTGACTATGTTTATGTGTGTCTATTTCTGGGCATACTTTTCTCTTCCATTGATTTATTTGTCTACCCTTTCACACTGTCTTCATTATTGTAATTTTGTAATAAATCTTAAAGTCTCACAGTGGCAGTTCTTTGACTTTGTTTTTCTCTTCCAATAGTGATTCAGCCATTCTAGGTGTTTTGCCTCTCCATATAAACTTTAGAATCATTTGTCAATAACCAAAACAACTTGCTAAGTTAATTAAATTGTTTGTTTTGAGATAATTCTAGATTCACATGTAATTGTGAGAAATAATACAGAGACATCCTTGTACATCTTTCCCAGTTTCCCTTAATGGTAATATCTTGCTAAACTATAGTATAGTACAATACCACAATCAGAATACTCACCTTGATGTAGTCAAGATGCAGTGCCATCACCAGAGTCTCTCATGATACCCTTTCATATCATATCTACTTTCCTCTTTTTCCCATCTCTGTAACACATAGTAACCACTAGATTCTTGCCCATTTCTATAATTCATTTCATTTTGAGAAGGTTATATAAAGGGAACCAATCAGTATGTTACCTTTGGGTATTGTTTTTTTTTTTTTTTTTTCCAGTTAGCATAGTTCTCTGGATATTTCATACAGATAAATAGTGCATTCTTTTTTGTTTCTGGACATTATTCCATGGCATAGATATTAACAGATTATTTTGACCACTGAAGGACATCTTTGCTCTTTGCAGTTTGTGACCATTATAAACAAGGCTCCCATTAATACTTGTGTGAAGATTTTTGTATGAAGGTAAGTCTTAATTTCTCTGGGATAAATGCCCAGTGGTGCTGTTGCTGGGTTATATCACAATTACATGTTTAGTTTTTTAAAAATTACCAAACTATTTTCCAGAATGGCTGTGTTACTGGAATCCAGGTCCTTTGATCTGGAGATGGTAGAAATGAAACACAACGCAGAAAGAATTAAAGCATAGGCAAGGCTTTGTTGGGGAGTCCTCTAGAGCATGAAAGGAGACAGCACTGACCAAGAGTGTCAGGTCACCTCCAGCAAAAGACAAAGATATATAGCTTTTATGGCATCTCTGGGGTAAGCAGGGTCTCACTATCTTCATGTCATCACATGTGGAGATGAGGCTTTTGTTGCACCTGCACTCTTCATCATGCTTCCCATGTGTCACATATGTCACTGCTGTCCTAAGGCTTCACATAACGGTATGCATTTTATTATGCTAATAAGGTGAAGGTAACTGCAGTTTTCATTAGTGACTATGCCCCTCATGCATCTGCCCTTCACCATCTGGAATTTTCCTTTTATTGTCTGTGAGAGTCCCCAGTATTATTTTTAGAACAGGGAAGACTGTTGTCCTGTTTCAAGGGTTTTGTTTCAGTGACATTGTATAGTTGGTTGTAGCCTGTTTTTAGTATTTCTGCTGACTTCTCAGCCTATCACTCCAGTTATCTGAATTTTGTGGCCTTGGAGACTAGTCCACTTACCTCCTAATTTTCTAGTATGTCTGTACCTTATAAAGCTAAAAGGTTGTCCCATACTCTTCTAAGAGATTTGATTAAATCATTAAATTGCAGGTTTTCACTTTTATTAATATTTTAACAAAATTGACACTTGTATATTAAGATAGGTTGGAAATCACAATCTAGTGCTTATATGTGTATTTTCAAATGCTCTATTCATCCTTTACTTTTCTCAAAAGAGTAGACCTCTAAAAATGTAAGTTTTTTTTTAAAGTTACTGTAAGTGGTATCTTTGTTGCTCAATTTATGTTTATATGGGTGTTCTGAACCTGAGAAAAAATGGATTAATCTTAAGGGATGCTATGTGTCATGGGTCCCTGACTACTTCAGCTATACCACTACCACTTTATATGCTCACCAGCAATTATTGAGTGATAAAATTTCTATGGATTTGTATCAGCATTTCATATTGATCCTATTTATTATTTTTATTTTAACCGTTCTCATAGACATATAGTATTTTCTCATTGTGGTTTTAATCCGCATTTCCCTAACAGTTAATGAAGCTGCATATCTTATATATTTATATGATCTTTGTATATAGTTTTTGGTGAAATTTCTCTTCATATTTTATGCATATATTTAATGGGATTATTTCCTTAATGTTGAGTTTTGAGAGTTCTTTATACATTCTAGATATTAGTTTTTTGTAGGCTATATGATTTGCAAATGTTTAATATTTTCTCCAGTTTTCACCTTTTATTTTTTTATTTATTTTTTGAGACAGGGTTTTGCCATGTTTCTCAGGCTGGTGTCAAACCCAGGGCTCAAGTGATCCTCCCAAGCTTCAGCCTCCCAAGTAGGTGAGACTGCAGTTAAAGCGTGTTTTGTTTTGTTTTGTTTTTGTACTGTACCAGGAATTATACCCAGGGGCGCTTAACCACTGAGACATATCCCCAGCCATTTTTTATATTTTACTTAGAGACAGAGTCTTACTGAGTTGCTTGGGGCCTCACTAAGTTGCTGAAGCTGGCTTTGAACTCGCTATCCTCTTGCCTCAGCCTCCCAAGCCATCGGGATTATAGGTGTGTGCCACCATGCCCAGTCACCATGCCTGTTTTCAATTTGTCTTTATTTTCGTACTAGGATCAATTCAAAGGTGAAGTGTTTTTTATTTTGATGACCAATTTTTCCTTTGTGAATTATGCTTTTGATATTAAATCTAAGAACTCTTTTTCTACTTCTAGATCCCAAATATTATTCCCTATTTTTTTCTATAAGTTTTATGGCTTTAACATTTTATTAAGAAGTCAAGGGGTTGGGATTGTGGCGCAGTGGCAGCGTGCTTGCCTAGCACACGTGAGGCACTGGGTTCGATCCTCAGCACTACATAAAAATTAAAAAAAAAAAGATATTCTGTTCACCTACAACTAAAAAATTAAATAAATTTAAAAAAAAAGAAGTCAAATAACTCTTGGGTACCTTTGAGCTCAGTATTTTAATAACGTGCAAGACTAGGTCAAAGTTTCTTTCCTATTGATGTCAATTATTCCAACATCATATCATCATATCATTCACTCATATCCATTGAATTGCTTTTGTTAGAGATTTTTTTTGTCTAGGTTCATGAGGAATATTTTTCTACTGTTTTCTTTTTTTATACTGTCTTTGGTTTTGGTATCAGAATATTACTAGCTTTGTTAAATGAATTAAAAAGTGTTCTATCTTCTGGAAGAGATTGTGTAAAATTGTGTTACATCTTCAAAGAATTTGTAGAATTCTCCATTGAAACTATATTGACTAGGAGATTTACCTCAGGGAGATTTTTAAAACATAGTACCAATTTCTTCAAGTTATATAGGTCAATTCAAAATGTCTGTTTCACATTCAAATGTGTTGTTTGAGGAATTGTTCTACTTCATCCAGGTTGTAAAACTTATGTGTGTAGAGTTATTCGTGATATCCTCTAAGTAATGTTTTTTGTTTCTACACAGTCTGTGACATTGGTAATTTGTGCCTTTCCTCTTTCATTCTTTGCTACAAGTGTGTCAATTTGACTGACCCCTTCCAAGAACCAGCTCTTTGTTTTATTTTTTCTGTTGTTTCATTGTTTTCAACTTAATTGATTTTTGCTAGTTTTACTGCTTCTTTCTGTTTTTAAGCTTGGGTTCAATTTGATTGCATTGGATTTTTTCTTTCTTTTTCTGGTCTTGGAATGAGAGCTTAAGTCACAGATTGGAGACTTTTTCTGTATGTGTATGCACATAGAAAGAAATTTTGCTATAAAGTTCCCTCTCCACACTGATTTAGCTGTATCCCACAAATGTTGATGTGGTTTTCATTTTCATTCATTTAAGTATATTTTTTCCTTTATATTTCCTTTTTGATCCATGGATTAGTTAAAACCGTATTTTTCAGATTTTCAGTGTTTGGAGATTTTCCTGTTTTCATTCTATTAGTGATTTCTAATTTTATTCCATTGTGGTCAGAGAACACACTGCATGATTTCAGTTCTTTCAAATATGTTGTAGTTTGCTGTAAGTATTAGAATATGGTCTATCTTGATATGTGTTCTGTGGTAACTTGAAAATAATGTATTTTCTGCTGTTGATGAGTGGAATGTTCTATAAAGGTTGAGTAAATCCTGTTGATTGATAGCATAATCAGTGTATTCTGTCAATTTTTTGTTTTTGTACTGGGAGTTGAACTCAGGGGTACTCGACCACTTTATTTTGTGTTTTATGTAGAGACAGGGTTTCACTGAGTTGCTTAGCGCCTCGCCCTTGCTGAGGCTGGCTTTGAACTGGTGATTCTCCTGTCTCAACCTCCCAAAGTGCAGGGATTACAGGCGTGCGCCACCGCACCCAGCTTCTGTCAATTTTTTGTCTTTAAATTGCTGAGAGAGAACTGTGAAAGTCTCCAAGTATAACTGTAAATATGTTTATTTCTTTCAGTTCTATCAAATTTTGCTTAATGTATTTTGCAACTCTTATTGGGTGAATACAATTTTAGGATTGCTATGTCTTCTTGGTCCTGTTAATGTCCCTTTTATCATTATATAGTATACCTCTGTACCTATCATAATTTTCTTTGCTTTGTAGTCTACTTTATATTATATTAATAGAGCTATTTCTACTTCCTTTTGATGAATATTTTCATAAAATATTTTTTCATTCTTTTATTTTTAATATGCCTAGATTGTTATCTTTGAAGTGAGGTTTTCTGGTAGACAGAATGTAGTTGAGTTGAGCTTTTTATTCTACTCTGCCAATGCCTGTCTTTTGATTGATTTAGATCATTACATTTGATACAATTTATTTTTATTTTTATTTTTTTGGTGCTGGGGATTAAACTCAGGGGTACTTGACCACTGAGCCACATCCTCAGCCCTACTTTTTAGTGTTTTATTTAGAGACAGGGTCTCACTGAGTTGCTTAGCGCCTCACCATTGCCGAGGCTGGCTTTGAACTCGCGATTCTCCTGTCTCAGCCTCCCAAAGTGCTGGGATTATAGGCGTGTGCCACTGCACCTGGCTTAATACAATTATTTTGATTTTATGTTCTCTCTGGTTTTGTTTCTAGTTGTTTTTTCCTGCCTTCCTGTGGGTTACTTGAACATTTTCTAGAATTCTGTTTCGGTTTATCTATAGAGGTTTTTTTTTTAAATATTTTTTAGTTGTAAATGGACACAATGTCTTTATTTTATTGCTTTGTATGTGGTGCTGAGGATCGAACCCAGGGCCTCACACATGCGAGGCAAGCGCTCTACCACTGAGCTGCAATCCTGGCCCTATCTATAGAGTTTTTAAGTACACTTCTTTTTTTAGCTTTTGTAGTGGTTATTCTAGATATTACATTTTATTTACTTTTCATAGTCAACTCATTTTATCATTTCAATGGTTTGAGTGTAATATAAAAGTCTCATCTCCCTTTATTTCCCAATTCTATTCCCTATTCAAATTATGATGGTCTTATTTCCCTTTAACAAATATTTAACCAATTACACAGTGTAATAATATTTTAAAATATTTTTTAATCACCAGTGGACCTTTATGTTATTTATATGCAGTGCTGAGAATCAAACTCACTGCTTCACACATTCTAGGAAAGTGCTCTACCACTGTGCTATAACCCCAGCCCATAGTATAATAATGTTTGCTTAAATTATTAAACATAATTTAGAAAGTGTTAGAAGGAAACCCTGTTGTATTTTTTCATCTTTGTGCTTACCATGTCCTTTCATCATTTTCTAAGATCTAGCTCCCATTTTATTTATTTGATTTTTTAAGAATTTTCTTTTCTTTTTAGAGAAACAGCCATTCTTTTAGGATAGGCCTTCTGGTGACAATTGTTTTCCTTCCATTGAAAATGTCTTGGTTTTGTATTCATTCCTGAAGAACAAGTTTTCTGCGCAAATGATTCTGGATTTTCAGTTCTTTTCTTTTAGCACTTGGAAAAATATTGGCTACTAGCTTCTGTCTTCTCTTGTTTCTAATGAGAATTTCACTGTTATTTGAATTGCTATTCCTTATAGGTATATTTTCATTTTTCTCTATTGCTTTAAGACTTCTTTGTTTTCAGAGTTGAATTATGAGTTGTTTGGGGGTAGTCTTTGTCTTTGTCCTATTTTGTATTCACTTAGCTTATTGAATCTGTATATTTATGTCTTTTGCCAAGTTTTAGGGCTTCCTACTATTATTTCTTCTGGTATTTCTTCAACCTTGCCCTTATCCTCTTCTTCCAGGGCCTGATAATGTAATGTGAGATTTTTTGTTATAGTCTCACAGGTCTCTGAAGCTCTTTCTGTTCACTATTATTTTTTCCCAGTCAGTTTTCTTTGAGTTGTTCAAACTGAGTAGTTTCTATTATTTTTCTCTTTCAGTTTGCTAATTCTTTTCTTTTTCTCCATCCATTTTGCTATTGAACCTAACCACTGAACTTTTTTTTCCTTTTTTGGGGCTCTCAAGTTTTCTACTCTAAATTGATTCTTCTGTACATCTTTTTAAAATTTTTTTGCTGAAACTTTCTTTTTCTTTGCTGAGGATTTTTATTTTGTTATTTGTTTCAATAATATTTCTAGCTGTATGTGGTGGTGCACACCTATAATCCCAGCGGTTCAGGAGGATTGTAGGCTGGAAGCCAGTGTTAGCAACTTGGCTAGGTCCTAAGAAACCTAGTGAGACCCTGACCCAAAATAAAAAATAAAAAAAGAGCTTCAGTTTATTCAGTGGTTAAGCACCCTCAGGTTCAGTCCCTGGTACCTATCTATATATATGTACACACACACACACACACACACACACGTATGTATTTGTGTATACATATGTATATTTCTAATTTCTCTCTCATGGAAACTTTAAAATATTTGTCAGATAATTCTAACATCTCTGTCATCTGGGTTTTTTATCTATAGATTATCTTTTTTTTTTTTCATTTGGTTTTAGATTTCCTGCTTCTTGGTATAACAAGTGATTTTTGGTTAAAGACTGAACATTAAGTTAGGAGACTGGATTTATTTAAACATTCTTTTAACATTCTTTAAACAGGTTTCTTCTGACACTGAGGGTGATGCACCAGCACTCGTTACTGCTGTTGAAGTCCACATTTTCTAGTTGGCCTCAGTTCACACCCCTAGGTCTTAGAGCTTCTCATGATTGCTGAGCAAAAGTAGGAGTTCCATACTGGCCACTAGTCTACTTCATCTTTCTGGAAGTGTAAGTGTAGCCCATCTAGGTTTGAGTAAACAGTGAATGATCAAGGCAATGGTTGGGATATTTGTTTTCTTCTTTTTTATGTCTGTGTGTCCTAAATTTTCTAAATTAGATAGGTTTTAGAACTAGATTATTCTGCATTAGTAATAAAGATATGTACTCCATTTTAAAATCAGTTAAAATCAAAATTATCCATGCTACATTATGCTTTTTCAGGCTGTCGTCAACTCTTTTCACAAAGTTAGTGGAGTCAGAAGGAATATTACACTAACACAATGGCATAGGTTGTATTCTCTAAGAAGACTTCAAGATGGAGTTGTGGGAAGTAACCTCAGGACCTTCACCTGTGGAAGAGAAATGGGTGAAAGCTGAGTGCACAGAGAAGTTGACCTGGATGCAGGCTTCAAAGGAAACTCTGGGAGTAAGAGAGCCCTTCCAGGTTGATACCTGCTTCCCTGAGATAGCCAAGCTTTATATATCACGTTGTCTAGTTCTGTGGGTGGCCTCTGGGAAGACCACTACCTGGATGAGGGAGTTCTCTGCAACTGAGGCAGCTTTCATAGTTACTGCCAGCAGAAGGCTGTGAATGGGCCCATGCCCAGCACCTGGGGCCATAAGCTCTTTATTGAAGGAGCATCCATGTGGTGCATCCCTATGTGTCTGTCTTTTAAAGATGTTTCTAATGAGAAGTCTATGAGAACATCACTTCTAATCTCATTTTCTAGATCCTGCTGCAAAAGACAGGAAGGGACAAAAGGCCACATAGTAATGACTCCCTTCCCAAATATTTCTCCTCACAACAACCACTGTGATCTTTTCAATGTGGAAACCTGATATGGTCATTTCCTAGCTTAAAATGCTTTGGTAGCCTCTTGTTACACCAAGGACAATGGATCTCACTCAAAGCCTTACACAACCTGTGCCTGTCTCCCCTCTCCCACATCTCTCTTACCCTTCTCACTCTGCCATCCATGACAGGCACTTTACTTTCTTCTTACCATAGCATATGTTTTCTCTGCTTTGAAGACTACCCTCCAACATGACAAACCCATGAGTGATCTTACATTGCTGTTGGCAAAAATTCCCCGTTATTTTTGTACTTGTGTGTGCATGCCAGACTTTAATTTTGGTATACCTGTTGGTAATCAGCCATCTTGTCTCATTGCACTTGTAGCTGCAAAATTGCTACCATGGTGATGATATTGCTGCTAAAAATATTGTCCTTTATCTGATAGAGGTACTGACTTGATTTCCCAATTTGATATTTCTCTCTGGGGGAAGAGGCCTATTGCTTTGAAATACTTAGGTGTTTCTTGATGAAATGTCAAGATAGATAAGGAAATGCAGAGAAAATGCCTGGCAGAGCACATTTTGGTGGGCAGGTCCCCACTTCCACTTCACTTTAGTGGCATTTTTATAAATTGTGTGTCTGTTCAGTCATCACCCTGCATGTTGGATAAATTATGTTCGTGTTAAATCATCCCTTCAAGGGGCAAGGGTGTTTAAAATAAGACTAGGAGAAGGACAAAAGATAAAGCCGTGGTCTGCGCAGTCATGAGGTTAAGCTATTTGTAGCCTGAATAATTCAGCCTCTGGCATAGAGGTAAATTTGGGACTTTAGGCTAAAGGTTTGGAAAAGAGTTCCCCATTTCCCTTTTCTTCTACCTCATGTGATAACCACTCAAATTCCCAGGGGGCTCTCAGACCTTAAAATGTATTCCTTTCCCTCCTTCGACCTATGTCCACTATTCCAGTGTCAACCCCAAGGACACTGAAATTCCTGGTACCTATTAGTCTTTGAGTATTGAAAATCACCAGTGGGATTTTCCATCTCCCTGCCAGAGCAATGATGAAAGCTCCCCCCAATACTGGAACTCCACCATTCCTCTCAGAATATCTTATCACTTTCTCCACCTCTATATGCACATTTTTTCCTTTGGAGAAGATCCTTAAGTTTTTCTATAAACCAAACTTTTGTCCTCTTAGATGCTAGTGTCATTGAAGAGAATAAACCAAGAATTGCAAGGTTGGCAGGTTTCCCCACTGAGACTCATACAAGTACCTTCCCACAGTCATTTTTCTCAAATCCATTTTTTACCATCTGTTGTTAAAAAATGTAACACTTTCCATAGACTCATGAATTTATCATTTTTAAAAATTAAAGAACAGTGTAGCTGGACATGGTGACTCATGCCTGTAATCCCAGTGGCTCAGGTGTCTGAGGTAGGAAGATCATGAGTTCAAAGCCAGCCTCAGGAAATTAGGAAGGGCCTAAGCAACTTAGTGAGACTCTGTCACTAAATAAAATATAAAAAGAGCTGAAGATGTGGCTTAGTGGTTAAGTGTCCCTGTGATCAATCCCTGGTACCAAAAAAAAAAAAAAAAAAAAAGCAACAACAACAATGCAACTTTTTTTATAAGATTTTTTTTAAACTTTTATTTTTATTTATTTATGTATTTTGTATGTGGTGCTGAGGATCGAACCCAGTGCCTCACGTATGTGAGGCAAGTGCTCTACCACTGGGCCACAACCCCAGCTCCACAACTTTTATAACAGGGATTTTTAAAATTTATAATCTCTTTTTTTTTTTTTTTTTGGTACTAG
>PVHX01023468.1:0-25609 GCA_004024805.1 Geosciurus inauris
CCAAGCCAGGCTGAACCACTCCAGGTGGCACCAAGCCATGCTCATCCACACCTGGTGGCACCAAACCACGCTGATCCACACCTGGTGGCGCCAAGCCAGGCCGACCCACGCCTGGTGGCACCAAGCCAGGCCGACCCACGCCAGGTGGCACCAAGCCAGGCCGACCCATACCCGGTGGCACCATGCCACGCTGACCCATGCCAGGTGGCACCATGCCACGCTGACCCATGCCAGGTGGCACCATGCCACGCTGACCCACACCTGGTGGTACCATGCCCCGCTGACTCATGCCAGGTTGCACCAAATCATGCTGAACTGCACCAGGTGATATCAATCCATGCTGATCCACTCCAGGCAGCACCAAACCTTGCAGATCTACACCAGGCTGGGCCAAACCATACTGATCTGCACCAGGCTGTACCAAACCACGCTGACCTATACCAGGTTGGACCAAACTATGTGGCTCTGCAGCAGGCTGTACCAACTCAGGGAGAGAGGCACCAGGCTGTACCCAGTCACTAGGCAGTTCCCCAAGTTGTGCCAGACCATACTGATCCACTCCAGGATGGACTAACCCATGCTGATCTCTGCCATGTTGCACTAAACCGTGCTGATCTGCACCAGGTGGCACCACATCAAGCTGATCTGTACCAGGTGGCACCAGATCATGTGGATATGCGCCAGGTTGGACAAAGCCAGGCTGAGCTGTGCCAGGAGGTACCAAACCAGGCCTATGTAGACCAGGCTGGACCAAATCACGCTGACCTACGCCAAGTTGCACCAAAGCTTGTTGGTCTGTCCCAGGTGGTAAAAAACCACCCCGATCTGCACCAGGCTGCACCAAACCATGCTGCCCTGAATCAGGTTGCACAAAACCAGGCTGAACCATTCCAGGCTGTACCATGCCAAGCTGATCTCTGCCAGGAGGGATGAAATCATATTGCTCTGTGCCAGGTTGTATGAAGCCGGGTGCTTCCAAAGTGGACTGTACCAAACCTTGTTGATCTCCACCAACTTGCATTAAACCAGGTGATATCAAATCATATGGAAGCAATCCCTGTTGATCCATGCCAGGCGGTACCAGTCCTTGCTGATCCATGCCAAATAGTCCCATATCACGCTCGTGCACACCAGGCTGTTCCACACTACGTCCATCTGTGCCAGGAAGTGTCATGCCATACTGATATGTGCTGAGTGGAACCACACCAGTTTGGTCTGTACCAGGCAGTTCCAATCGTTGTTGATCACTGCCAGATACTAAAGGTGGCACCATATCACGCTGATCCATGCCAAATGGTACCAAGGTCTGATAGTATATTTCAGGTGGTAGCTCACCGAGCTGACTCCCACCAAGAGGCACCACACCATGTGGATAAGTGCCAGGATATGGCAATATGAATTGCTCTGTGCCAGGTGGTCCCATTCTTTGGTCCTCTGCCCTTATGTAGACTTCATCTTGGCTAACACGCACCCCACGGCGCTGCTCTGGAGATGCATAATACCGATCTCTGGCTGGGGCTAAGTCCTGTTGTGATGGGCCGGGGCGTGCATCTTGCTCGTCTCTTCTTGGACGTGTTGAGGCGGGTATCTCTCTACCTCTGCGACGCTCTGGCTCTGATCTTAACTGGGATATAGACTGGCGGGGTTTTGGCATGCCAGCTTCGTCACGGGGCCTACCCAGGAATCTAGTAGTAGAGAGACCCCTGCTTCGTTCCCTGATGGCAGCACCTTCAGAGGGGTGTCCACTGGATTCTGATGACTGATCTAGGCCACCAGCGGAATCCCGAGTCTGGTCAGGACTTGGATGCTTGACAGAGGCTAGACTTGGAGCCCGATCACTCAGTGTTAAAGAAGACTGCCCTCTGCGCTTAGGAAGCCCCATTTGTTCTGAGCTCTGGGTGGAGAGGAAGAAGAAAATCAGTAACAGCAAGTCAGAAATACTGCAAGAGTCCAAAGGAAGAAGATGTGGGGTATCTAACTATGGTGACTTAAAGCCCTTCATGAGAAAAACTGGTCCTAAAAGCTAAGTTGGACAGAAAGACTTCAACATTCTTAAAGGTCCTCATCATCTGAAAGCCTGCGCATGTGTGAGTGGCATCGTAACATGCAATTCCCTTCATAAAAGACGGGGAACTGCAACTGCAAGTGACCCTCCAGGTTCTCACTGAGTCATAAATAAAGGACGGAAGTCATTTGTTAAATTCAAAATGTAAAATCTGCCTAATTATTGGCCCATTGCTGATGGTAGAAGCGTACACTGGAGATGAGCAAACCAAAATGTAAAGGATCCAAGCCATGGCTCCGTACGCCACAGACAGGGATTTTCTCTATGGATTCTCACAAAGAATGCCAGGAGATAGTGTACAAAGATGGAGCCTGCAGCACTGCTCATGGGATAGATGAGCAATACTTAGGGCAGCCCAGATGGTGGAATACTAGGAACCCACCCAAAATTAATGATAGACTATTGCCATTTTCAGCCAAGATGGAGTACCAGAGACTGGATTTACCCTCTCCTCTGTAACAATCAAAACCAAAACACCAAAAACCAAAAACTATGAAACAGTAGTTTTCCAAACAAGGGTACTAGATAATGAAAAATAGAAAATTCCTGAGAGAATGGAGAAATGGTGTGTTTCCAGGCTACAGTGCAGGGAGGGGGAACTAGGGTAGGGTCTGGAGGATTCCTGGAGTAGAGGAGGCAACGAGTCCACAAGACAGAATATCAGCAGGAAGGGAAATGCAGAAGGTCCCCTCTAGCATCCAGCCCAGAAAGGATCAGCGCATACATGTCAGGAGAGTGCCCAGCCTGGGAAACAACCAACCTTGCACAGCTAGGGGGAAGAGGGCCCAGACTCTGTGGGGCTGCAGACAGTGCCTGCTTTCACCAGCCAGGTTGGAAAAAACTCATCATTCAAGGGGCACAGGGCAGTGTTCTCAGAAAAGTGTTGCCTCAGAGGTAGAGAGTAGTCAGCCCAAGACTGAACACTGCTACAGAACCCCTCACAAATCTAGAAACAAGAGCTGAGAGCCAAGTGCAGTGGTGCACGCCCATAATCCCAGCACTTTGGGAGGCTGAGACAGGAGAATCGCGAGTTCAAAGCCAGCCTCAGCAACAGTGAGGCGCTAAGCAACTCAGTGAAACCCTGTCTCTACGTAAAACACAAAATAGGGCTGGGGACATGGCTCAGTGGTCGAGTGCCCCCGAGTTCAATCTCCAGTACCCGCCCCCCCCCCCAAAAAAAGAGCTGAGAGGATCAAACAGTTTTCAAATAACTGCATCATGGTGGGGGATTATGAAAATATTTAGCATCCAGCCAAGAAAACTTCACAGTGACTGGCAAGCAATCAAAGATGACCAGGCATGTAAACAGGCAGAAAAACATGACCCTTAATGAGGAGATGACTCAGTTGATTGACTGACTCAGGTATTAGAATTAGCAGGAAAGAATGCTAAAACAATTATCACAGCTATTTCTTTGAACATAAGAAATATTCAAAAAGGTAAGTAGAAATATGGAAGTTTTCTTTCTTTTTCTTTTTCTTTTTCTTTTTTTTTTTTGGTGATACTGGTGACTGAACCTAGGGACTTGCACATGTTAAGCAAGTGCTCTGCCACTGAGCTACCTCCTCAGCCCATTTAAAAAGTTTTTATGTTATATTTTGAGACAGGGGCTTGCTAAACTGCTGAGGCTAGCCTCAAATTTGCAATCCTCCTGCCTCAGACTCCTGAATCACTGGGGATTACAGGTATGTGCTACTGTGCCCAGCTGGAGGATATTTTAAAAACAATCTGAATTGAATTTATAGAGATGGAAACTGCAATGTCTGAAATGAAAAATAACTGGGTGAGATTAACGACAGGCTAGGCATTGTGGAAGAAAAATCTTCCAAACCCGGGAGATAGCAACAGAAACTATCTGAAACCAAATGAGAGAGAAACAAAAATTAATAGATTAGAAAGCATCAGTGAGTTGTTAGGTAAGCTCACATGCGCGCACACACACAATTGGAACCCCTGAAGGAGAAGAGACGGAGGAAAGAGGAAAAAAAGATTTGAATAATGGCCCAAAACTTCCCAAACCTGATGAAAACCATAAACCCAGAGGTAAAAGCTCAATGTACTCAAGCACAGAAATGAGGAAGACCACCGCACACCATGGTGCACCCAAACCAGTGAAGGTAGAAGCATCTGAAAGCAGCAGAGAGAAGAGGTGTCTGCTTGCAGAACAAAGCAGAGTGTGGTGGCAGACTGCACACTGGGTAGAGGGCAGCAAGGAGACAACGGGTGATGCCTCTAAGGGAAATAAATGCTGCCCACAAGCTGGGTGCCGCGGCGCACACTGTAATCCCAGTGACTCAGAAGGCTGAGGTGGGAAGAGTTTGAGGCCAGTCTCAGCAACTTAGCGAGACCCTGTCTCAAAATAAAAAATGAGGCCAGGCGTGGTGGCGCACGCCTGTCATCCCAGCACTTAGGGAGGCTGAGACAGGAGAATTGCGAGTTCAAAGCCAGTCTCAGCAACGGCGAGGCTAAGCAACTCAGTGAGACCCTGTCTCTACATAAAATACAAAATAGGGCTGGGGATGTTGCTCAGTGGTCGAGTGCCCCTGAGTTCAATCCCCACCCCCCAAAATAAATAAATAATAAAAATAAAAAATGAAAAGGGCCAAGGATGTAGCTCAGTAGTAAGGTGCCTCTGGGTTCCACCCCCAGCACCAAAAGACAAAAAGAGAGAGGAATGCGTTATAGTAGCCCAAAAAGTGGCTATACTAATATCAGATTAAATATTTTTTTTTAAATTTTTTTTTTAGTTGTAGATGGACACAATGTCTTTAGTTTATTGCTTTGTATGTGGTGCTGAGGATCGAACCCAGGGCCTCATGCATGTGAGGCAAGCGCTCTACCGCTGAGCTATGATCCCAGCCCAGATAAAATAGTCTTTAAGACAAAATTATTACTAGAGACAAAGAAATGCATATTAAATGGCTTTGGTCCCCAGTACCACAAAAAAACATATACTAAAAACCCAAAGTTGGGGCTGGGGTTGTGGCGCAGTGGTAGCATGCTCACCTAGCATGCATGAGGCACTGGGTTCGATCCTCAGCACCATATAAAAAAAAAAAAAATAAAGATATTCTGTCCACCTACAACTAAAAAAAAAATAAATATTTAAAAAAAAAAAAAAAAACCCAAAGTTACAGCTAGTCAGCCAACAAAGCAGGTAAAATGGAATGAAAAATACTCCGTTCAAAGGAGGCAGAAAAGAGGGACAAAGGAACAATTGGACAAAAAAAAAAATCTTGTAAAAAGTCCTTGTTATAAAAAATTTAAAAATGAAATCACAATATTAATGTTGGACAAAACAGATTTCAAAGCTAAGACTATCAGTATTAGAAGGTAATTCCTTGGGGGGCTGGGATTGTGGCTCAGTGGTGGAGCGCTTGCCTCGCATGCGTGAGGCACTGGGTTTGATCCTCAGCACCACAGAAAAATAAATGAAATAATGATATTGTGTCTGTCTACAACTAAAAAAATATTTTTGAAAAAGAAGAAGAAGGTAATTCCTCAGGGGGAGGGGGTGTAGCTCAGTGGTAGAGCAGGTGCTTAGCATGCTTGAGGCCCTGGATTCAATTCCCAGCACCAAAAACAAAAAAAGCAATTATTTAATATAAAGAAACCAATTCATCAAAAAAGGCATCTGTTCTGAATGTTGGTGCACCTAACAGAGCCAATTACAGGAGGCGGTGGGTGAAGCCACAGTCATAGAGACTTCAACACCCCTGCATCAGTCATTGATTAGAAGTAGCTGGAACGTCCATCACACTGGTTTCTTAGGGCTACCATAACAAAGTCCCATGACCTTTAAGAGTAGAAATTTCTTTTCTCCAATTTCTAGAGTCTAGAAGTCTGAAATGCAATCGTGAGCAGGACTGGTCCCATCGGAGGCTGGGAGGGAGCAGGTCTCTGCCTCCCTCCCAGCACCTTGAAGCATCCAGCCTTCCTTGGTTTGTAGGTCTTTCCCTTTTCTTCACGTCATCTTCCCTCTGTACATGACTGTTCTGTTCAGAGTGCCCCTTGTATGAGGACATAGTCTTATTGGGTTAGGGCCCTCCATAATGACTTCCTTTGAACTCTATCATCTGCGAAGCTCCTATTTCCAAATAAGGTCACGTTTGCAGGTCCTGGAGTTTAGCAGCTCAAGATTTGTTTTGAAGCCGGGTGCAGTGGCGCACACCTGCCATCCCAGCACTTTGGGAGGCTGAGATAGGAGAATCACGAGTCCAAGGCAGGCCTCAGCAATGGTGAGGCGCTAAGCAACTCAGTGAGACCCTGTCTCTAAATAAAACACAAAAATAGAGCTGGGGATGTTTCAGCTCAGTGGCTGAGTACCCCTTAGTTCAATCTCTGGGACCAAAAAAAAAAAATAAAACGTTTTGAAAGGACAGTTTAACCCTAATATATATAACAAACTTAAATAACACCATCAACCTGTTGATCTGATTGACATTTGTAGAATATTTCACCCCAAACAGCAGAAGATACATTGTCCGTAAGTTTACACAAAATGGTCACCAAGGTAGACTATACTCTGGGCCATAAAGTAGGCATCAATAATTTTAAACATTTCAAGTGCATAAATTAGAAACCAGTGACAGAAAGATCCCTGGAAAATCCCCAAATATTTAGAAAAAATTAAATATTTCCAAATAAATCATGGATTAAAGAAGTGGAAGAGGGTGTAGAAAATACTTTAAAGGCCCTAGAAAGGTCTACAAACAAATCACTGCAAACAAAACAAAGCAGAAAGGAAATGGCACCATGGAAAAACTTTCCAAAAGTAAACCTTTCAGAGATACCCAACACATTGCCAGTGTCGGAAAACCACTCCAGAAACAGGCATGGCAGGCTGTGTCCAGGTTCTCATCCAAATTCCAGAAACAAAAATAGCAGAAAAAATGGCAGCAAAAAATTTAGGTACACTGTAGACTAGCCAGTCCTTCATAAACTGCCTCTGGAGGATAAGGGATGCATGAGTATCTTATGGCTGCTATAACAAATGATCCACAAACTTGGTGGCTTAAAACAACACAAACTTTATCACTCTAGAGGTCAGAAGTCCAAAACCAATTTCACTTGGCAAAAGTCAAGGTGCCGGTAGGGCCAGTTCCTTCCAGAGGCTCCAGGGAAAAATCTTCTTTCAGCTTCTAATAGTTGCCTGTGCTCCTCGTCTTTGGCCAAGTCACCTTCTTTCCTGCAGGGCTATCTCCTTCTGCTTCTTTCTTATAAGAACCTTGGTGATGATATCACTGGACTCACCTTCATGATCCAGGAGAATCTCCCACCTCAACATCTTTCCCTTCACCACATCTGCAAAGTCCCTTTTTGCCACAGCAGGTTCTGTGGATTATGACAGACATCCTCGGGGCTATTACTCAGCACACACCCCCCCTCCATGACTAAGACCAAAAAACAGTCATGGTTTTATAGAACACTTTGAAATCCTAGAAAAATGGGTGCAACAGCTACAGAGATTGAGAGGAAATGAGGTCCCAGAAGAGCAGGGTGAGTGCAGTTCTTTTTTTTTTTTTGTACCAGGGATTGAACTCAGGGGCCCTCGACCACTGAGCCACATCCCCAGCCCTATTTTGTGTTTTATGTAGAGTCAGGGTCTCCCTGAGTTGTTTAGTGCCTCGCCGTTGCTGAGGCTGGCTTTGAACTAGTGATTCTCCTGTCTCAGCCTCCCTAAGTGCTAGGATTTCAGGCGTGGTCACCGCGCCCGGCTAGGGGGTGCAGTTGTTACTAAGGGCATCAGAGGAGACCATCTCACTGCTGATGATAACAGACCTTGGAGGTGAGTGCTGATGACCTGACGCAGACCACACTTGAGTTTTTTTCCTCTAAATACCCAAATGACAATCAATAGCTCTTCCCAGAAAAGGATCCTAGAGGCCAGAAACACCGTCTGAGGCTCAGTCCCTTCCCCTGGCACCCCACACCAAGGATTGTGGAGTCGAGACAGCAGGCACTCCATGTGAGGCAATGCCTTCCAGAACACTAACGCTGTCCCCCTCTGCCCAGGCCCTCCCTTCCTGCCATCTTTCCCCACGTTTCACTGAGGCTCTGACGGTAGCATTTTAAACACCATTATTTTATGTACCAACAGGAAAGAGAAAACACTTTCAATTAATGATAAAATGCCACCAACTCTAAGACACACCTGATTCCAGCACCGTTCATCTTGGAATCAGTGGGTATATTCTGAGTTGAGATGCATTTCTACAAAGCCCTCTTTCTCTGTTCACCTGTTAGGCTGGGGCCTCCTGAGCAGCTGGGATGTGCTTCGCCCATCCCCCAGCCTGGATGTGTCTAACCACCCCTCCCGCACTGGGCTGCATCCTGACTGCTTTAACAAAGACTCCAGCCCCCACAGCCTGCTATTTCCATGACCTCAGTACAATACAAAATCCTTATTTCAGCCGGGCGTGGTGGCGTACACCTGTAATCCCAGCACTTTGGGAGGCTAAGACAGGAGGATCACAAGTTCTAAGCCAGCCTCAGCAACAGTGAGGCACTAAGCAACTTATGTAGAGACCCTACACAAAATAGGACTGGGGATGTGGCTCAGTGGTTGAGTGCCCCTGAGTTCAATCTCCAGTACCAAAAAAAAAACCCCAAAACACTTATTTCTGTTTTCCTGGGATGTGCCATGATGTCAGATGCATTCATTTTGCCCAATCAAGTTAAATTTTATGAAGCACCTTTCTGAATTCCTCCACTGTGCTTTGGGTCCCAAAGCCGGGGATGTCCAAATGTTGATCCCAACCCAGCAGGTGGACAGAGAAGGGTGGACTCAGGATAAATGCAATTCAACTCAAAATACTGGTCCAAAATAAACATTTCCTCACCCAATTCCCTGCTTCAGGAATCACACTTCTAATCAGACCTATTTATAAGGCTCCTAAATTCTAGTATTCTCAAAATACATCTTCAGTGGTTTTTCTCAAGATCTTGGCTCAGTTAATGTAGGAGGGACAGTCCCACGCAACCCCAGTGCCTGTCCCAGTCTGTCGTCCTTCCAGTTTTTGCCTTCAAGCACTCTGGGAGATTTGGACTGTGGATTTCTCAAGATTATGTCATTTCCTGGCCATTTTAAGCTTGTCCACGGTGTTAGACTCTTGCTTTGTCCTCCACGGGGCTGCAGATCTGACTTCCTGTTTTTGCTTTCTGCTTTATTCAGCCTGTCAGGCCACTAGAGCTCCGAAGAGAAGACATCCTTTACCTTGGGCATACCGTTTCTGCAAGGGAACACTTGTCCTCCAGATCTTTGGACCTAGTAAAAGGGTTGCTGGAAGATGATCAAATAATTGTGACCTGTCCCTCAGGACTGAGCTCACTGTCATCTGGATTTATTGGTTTGGTTACTGGAAACTGGAGAAGCTTGGTCTTAAAACAGTTGCTTTGTTTTGTTTGGGGTGCTGGGTCATATCCAGGGCCTTGCATACGCCAGGCAAGGGCTCCACATTCACTAGACCTTCAGGCCTTTATTAAGCAAGTATTGGCTCTGGGGCTGGATCCTCCTGGTTCCAGTAAGTTTTGGGATTTTTGTTTGTTTGTTTTTGTGTTTGTTTTTATACTGGGGGTTGAACCCAGGCACACTGAAGCACTAAGCCACATCCTCAGCCCTTTTTATTTTAAGACAGGATCTCACTAAATTGCTTAGGTCCTCAAGCTGCTTTGAAATTGTGATCCTTCTGCCTTAGCCTCCCAAGTTACTGAGATTACAGGTGTGCACCACCACACACAGCCCAGTAAGGAGGAGGAAGAGAAGGAGCATCTCCTCATCATCACCACCATCCTGTGGTACACCAAGTCATGAAGACCTGCCAGCTGCCATTAGAATACACTCTTGGGCCAGATACGGTGGCACACACCTGTGATCCCAGTGACTCAGGAGGCTGAGGCAGGAGGATTGCAAGTTCAAGGCCAGCTTCAGCAATTTAGTGAGACTCTGTCTCAAAAAAAGGGGGTAGGGTGGGGTGCTGGAGGCATGGCTCAGTAGTTAAGCGCCCCTGGGTTCAATCCCCAGTACCAAAACAAAAAAACAAAAACAAAACAAAGCATGGATGCTTCCTTGCTGCTGCTGCTGGTTTTTTTGTTTTGGTTTTTTTTTTTTTGGTACTGGGGATTGAACTCAGGGACACTCGACCACTGAGCCATGTCCCCAGCCCTATTTTGTGTTTTATGTAGAGACAGGGTCTCACTGAGTTGCTTAGTGCCTCGCCATTGCTGAGGCTGGCTTTGAACTCGCGATTCTTCTGTCTCAGCCTCCCAAAGTGCTGGGATTACTGGCGTGCGCCACTGTGCCCGGCTGCTTCCTTGACTCTTGAGAGGTAAAAATGTCTGAAGGTGTTTATGCGTAAGTCTTGGGGGTGTACTCTGCTGTTACCCTGAGGAAATGTGTTGCTCACTAAAGCAACATGGTAGTAGTATCCGTCTAAAAAGGCTTTTTGTGGTACTAGGGATTGAACCCAGGGCTTCTACCACTGGGCTACATTTCTGGTCCTTTTTTAAATTTTTGAGACAGGTTTTTAAAAACAAACAAACAAACAAAAAATCCACCTTTTTCCGAGGAAACTCCTTCATTTACTTCTTTTTTTAAAAAAATATTTTTTAGTTGTCAACGGACCTTTAATTAATTAATTAATTTATATGTGGTGCTGAGAATCAAACCCAGTGCCTCACACATGCTAGGTGAGTGCTGTAGCACTGAGCCACAACCGCAGCCAACTTTTTTTTTTTTTTGGTGCTGGGGATGAAACTGAGGACGTCATGCATGCCAGGCAACTGCTCCACCACTGAGCCACATTCCCAGCTCCCTCTGGCAACTTTACTGAAGCTGTTTCCTCTGAGGATGGGCAGGGAACTCAGAAAACACTTGAAGATTGGCAGGATGCCTGGGGCACCCAGATGGTATCTGGCATTCCCTACGTGGCCACTTGGAGGCACCAAAAGGTTCCTGCTTCACTCCCTTCTGTCTGCACCTCTAGGGATCTGGTTTGAGGAGACCATCTGCAACGTTGGGGACAGAGGGTGTGGAAACCAAAGAAGCAGCTAATCCTGGTCTTCGGGGGTTGTTTGAAAATATCCAGGTGAAGAAAGGTTGGGGGTTTGAAAATGATTTGGTCATCCGGTGCAGAGAACCAGGACAGATGGCCACACGCCCGTATGCAGAAGTCACCATCTGAGAGGGCCCTTTTACAAGGGTGTTATTTCCAGGGTTGGCTACCCTGCTCCATGAAGTGAAGGGATTTGTGCATTTCAGGACAGTTCGAAAAACTACCAAAGCAATGAAAACAATCAGGTGGGGGCTGTTTTCACTAACCTATCGGCAAAGTTCAAAACATCAGGTACTGACACACAGGGTGGGATGGGGAGTGGCGTCATGAAATAAGTTCTCTCCTAGGCTGCTGATGGGAGTTTAGGCTGGAACAACACCCATGGAAGACAATTTGGCAATCGCCAGCCAAACTACAAAGGCACGTTTCCCTCTCTAGGAATTTATGTTCTTCACACATGTGAATGTCACCGAGAGCAATCCCTATACATTGGTGAAAATATTTAAAATGTCTATAATACGGAGTTGGTGAAATAAAGGATGGACACGCACCCAGCAGAATCCCAGGCTTGGTACAAAGGGAGGTTCTGGGGAGCCCCACCCAAGACCACCCCCAGGGACCCTGGTTTTTCACCATTTGTGAGCCTTTCCAGCCGTCAGCGATGGCTTGCTCCAGTTCTTCCCAGGTGACCATGGTGGCTTCTTCTGCACCAGGAACAACGCCCAGCTTCCAGCTTATTTGTTCCTGACAATAACAACAATGCACTCACACACATACCCCAAGTTCAATCATAGGACAGTTCAGGAACAGTCCTAGACCCAGGGAGAATTTATCCTGCAAGTGACCAGCCAGTTCTGGGCAGCCGGTTCTTTGTCCCCTGTGAGTTCCCAGTCGATGGGCAGGGATGGAAACGATTTTTCCCTCAATACAGGGGCACCATCCTGCCCTGGAAGGACACAGACATGCAGAGGTGGGGTGGGGACCAGTCCTAGAGAGAGGCCAGGCTGAGGACAGTCCCCCAGCCGAGAGGGCCTTTCCTCCAGAGCTGGCCCAGATTACCAGGACGTCATCTCGATCTTTGATTTGCTTCTCAAGGTCTTCAATGCGGTGGAGGACTTCCTGGAAACAGAGTTCAGAGATGGAGCCATCAGGCAGCTCTCCTGGGGCTCCTACATATGTGCACATGCGTGCACACATAGGCACACACCCACTGACTTGGAATGAGGGAGAAGAGGGAAGGAGGTGTGTGTGGCTCTTAGGGAAAGAGAAGGCTTCTAGTTTCTACCCAATTTTTGCCTGGTCAATAAGGCCAAGCTCCCAGTTCTTTCCCCAGCCAACAGAGGAAGGAAGTGGACAACACTGGGGGTGGTACTGCGAGATGTCGTGCCAAGAGTCAGTGCCAGTGCAGGGGTGGGAACCATTGATCTTGGGGTTCATCTCATGTGACCCTCTACCACAGCCTTCCAGCACTGCAGGAAGAGGTCCACCTTGCCTCACAAGGAGCAAGGACTAGATACCTCACGGCAGTGTCTGCAGGTTGAGCAAAGTCCTCAAGAGAACCCAAGCCAATTGCTAAAGCATAAGTTGCACCCTATAACTTGTGCCACCTCCAGAATCAAAACAAAAAGAAACGAACACACCAGATTTGCGAGTTTGAAGAGAGGGAGGAAGGAGGGGAGGGAAAGGGGAAATGATGGGGAATGATATTGGCCAAATCATACTGTTATATTGTGCATGTATGAATATGTAACAGCAAATCCCATTGTGTACAACCATAATGCACCAATAAAAAATATGAAAAAAAGAGCAGATACACTTCTTAAAGCAAAGATGAGTGTGCTGGGCTCCCAAGGCCCGTGCTGGTGTGCAGAAGGGCATCAACGCCAGGCAGACTTTGGGGGCTTGGCTTCCTCTGGCCTATTTCTCTCCCATCCTCCCCCAGGCTTTCTTCCTAATTGTTCCTCCTTTTCCCTCCAGGTCCACTACTCCTAACCTGACACATGCCTTGAAGGAAGCGCATGTGTCTATTATCACCTCTGGCGGACTTGCTGGGTGTTTCCTACTGTGCATCAGATATAGCCTATGCCGAAGCATGTAGGTATACTTCTCCCTCCAGAACCCAGAAGTCCAGGTGCAACTGACCCCACCTGCTGCAACTCCTGTCTGTAACCAAGGCATTCTTGTCTAACTCCTCCTCCCACCTCCCTTTCTGTGGACTGGCCTTTGGTCTTCAATGCCTGCCACCTGATTATTCAATTTAATATATATAAATTAATTTAGCAATACTGAGGATTGAACCCAGGGACGTTCTGTCTCACTAAATTGCCCAACTGGCTTTGAACTTGCAATCCTCCTGCCTCTGCCTCCCAGGTCACTGGGATTACAGATGTGCACCATGGCTCTGTATTCTCTCTCTTTCTGGTACCAGGGATTGAACTCAGGGGCACTCGACCACTGAGCCACATCCCCAGCCCTATTTTGTGTTTTATGTAGACACAGGGTCTCAGTAAGCTGCTTAGTGCCTTGCTGTTGCTGAGGCTGGCTTTGAACTTGGGATTCTCCTGTCTCAGCCTCCCAAAGTGCTGGGATTACAGGAGTGTGCCACCCTGCCCACCTGGCTCTTTATTTCTTCTTTTAAGGGAAATTGGCTCTAAGAATAGTCTGAGATGTTGTCAGCTCCCTGCTGGGTCAGTCCAGAGTCTTGGGGTGTCTGATAAGGGGTGGGTGATGCCCCTAGGCTAAAGGAGGAGGAATTAGGGAAGAGGCCACTCTGCCGCAAGGTGGGGTCCCCAGGCACATTCACCTGAGGCTTAAACTCCTCCGGAGACACCTTTTTGTAGGTTTCTTTCAGGTTCTTCACATCTTCCACCATGTCCTGGAGCAGGCGCATTACCTGCAAGGAAGAGTGTGGGTCTGGTGGGACCAAGGTGTACCCAGGCCTGGTGCCCCTGGGTCCACCCCTTTCCCTCTCTGTGGCAGCTCAGGGCTTAGCTCCCACAGGCTGGAGGGCAGCCTGGAGGGACAGAGGGTCTGCAAGATCTGCACACTGACCTTGGGGGTGCTGCCCTCCGTGGTGTCCTTCAGGACCTTCCCGGACTTTATCTGAGCTGTGTCCAAGGTTGGCATGGCCATCTCCTTCTCCTCCAGCCACTCTGGGGTGTCCATTTGGAGGGTGCTGGCCTTGGAAGTGATGAACTGCAAGTGGCTGGTGATGTCCTCCACCTTGCTGTCCATGACCTTGAGCTGCTTGGTGAGGTCCTGTACCTGGTTCTCCAGCATCTGGGAGAAGGACCTGCTCACACCTTTGCGTTTCTCTTTGGACTGAGGCACTTGCTGAACGCTAAAGGAGCCCTGGAGGGACTCAAGTGAGCGGCCCGCCTCCGGCGACAGGGTGTGGAGGTCAATGAGAGTCTCTTGGATGCCGAGGTTCTTGAGCATGGCCAAGATAAGCGTGTGCAGGGCGGTGAAGTTGACTGCGCCCACCTCCGGGGTGCCAATGGCTAGGTCGGCCAACTCCCGGAGGGAGACCTTGGTCGCTGCCAGCGCGGGCGGCATCCTGCGTCCTGTCGCGAGCCGGGTCCGCGGGTGCTGGCGACCTGGGCCCCCTCACAGCTCGCCGCGCCTCTGGGGACTTTTGGGGCCCTGCGAGGTGCCCGGGGCGTCCCTGCCCCGCGCCCAGCCTTGCGCGGGGAGAGTCACAGGTGCGCGCCTGGCCACCTTTGACCTGGCCACCCGGAGTCCAGGCCCCTACCTCCGGCCTCCGGGCGGGGTGAGGCCGGCTGGCCCTCCCTGTGGGGTCTCCGGCCTCCAAGTTCAGCCCCGCTCCGCTCCGGCTGCGCTCCCCTCGCCTGGCGCAGCTGGCGGACGTTAGGAACGCGGGGCGCCCGGGTGTCCGCGGGGCCCTGGCCCCCGCGAGCTCGCGGGTCCCGTGCAAGAGCGCGTCTCGCGGAGTCTGGGTGGCTGCCCAGGCTCCCCAGAGCCTCCAGGGAGCCCTGACATGGGTCTGGGGGCACTCACATACCCTGCCACGCCGCTAGTGATTCCCGGTAAGCGCTCCCGAGGTGTGTGGGCGCCAAGTCGCCTGGCTGGCACTCCTCACGTCGGGACGGGGTGCAAGGTGGCCCAAGGCTCAATCGGGCTCTGCCCACCCCCTAACCTAGAAAGGCCCCCCACTTGTTCTGGAGGGACCATTAAGAACCGGAAAGCTTTTTTTTTGGTACTGAGGATTGAACTCAGGGGCACTCGACCACTGAGCCACATCCCCAGCCCTATTTTGTGTTTTATGTAGAGACAGGGTCTCACTGAGTGGCTTAGTGCCTTGTCATTGCTGAGGCTGGCTTTGAACTCCCGATCCTCCTGTCTCAGCCTCCCTAAGTGCTGGGATTACAGGCTTACGCCACCGAACCCGGCTAAGAAGCCGAAAGACTTAAATAGTGGTACCATGCTTTGTACCATCAATGGCGGTTCCATCCCACAGGGCAGGCCACAGGATGCAGTCCTGAGCTTTGGCCCTGTGGGGGCACTTCCATTTTGGGAAACAGAAAGGTGACCAGGATATTACCCCCTATTCAGGCGGTTCCAGTTAGCCGCTAGGTGGCAGGCTTTCTCCGTGCAGCCTGAGCCAACTCCTCTCCTGTCTCACTCCCTCACCCGCCACCAGCTCTTAGGACCACATACATCGGGTGCGCTAGGATTGAGCTGTGGCTTTCCCATGCCAGTTTCTTCCAGAAGACATGTAAGTAAAACTTCCTGACAAGATTTTACATGCAGTAAGGCTAAAGGAAGCCTATGGCAACGTGTACACCACGTCCTTCCACTATACCAACTCGGATTCGCAGGGAGTCTGGGTTGGCAGTTTGAACAATTTCAGTACCCAGTGTCTCCTGAACAGCCCACCCTACAACGGTTGGCAGGCCTAAGAACCTCTTTGTAATCTTTTTTTTTTTTTTTTTTTAAATTTTTTTTGTAGTTGTAGATGGACACGATAGCTTTATTTTTATTTGTTTTTATGTGGTGCTGAGGATTGAACCCAGTGTCTTACCACTGAGCTACAATCCCAGCCCGAGGACCTTAATTTTTAACTCCAAATGTTTTTCACAACTGAAGACAGAGGCCCGGAAGGGGCTTTCATCTGCCTACCTTGACTAGTAAGAACCAGGTCTCGGGCTGGGATTGTGGCTCAGTGGTAGAGCACTTGCCTCGCATGCATGAGACACAGGGTTCGATCCTCAGCACCACATAAAAATAAAGATATTGTGTGTCCATCTACAACTAAAAAAAAAAAAAGAACCAGGTCTCCCCCAAGCAGCCCCCCCATCTTCTCTACCACTGCGCCACAGCGCTAATTACTTTAATGACTGACTGTACTTTGCTCAAAATTCTCTGCTCAGATCATTAAAAGAAGGGAACTTATTTGTGTGCTTGAAAAGGTGAATGTGCTCAAAATCATGACTGGGTTGGGGACTTTTCTTGCCATTAGGAAAGGGATACAAAAGTCAAGGAAACTTCCCTGCAGAGAAATACAATTGTAGAAATAAAAGAATTACCCTGAGGCAGAGAGAGCGCCAATTAGCAATTCCAGCTCATTTCCGAGCCACGCCCTCCTTCCTGTGACCAGGTCCTGGGCTGGAGCAGCTGGAAGGCCCAAGGAGCTCTAGGATGCTTGCAGAGAGGCCTCCTGACAAAGGGGGCAGAAACTGGGAGCGGTGATGTGGTCTAGAAGGCCGGGCAGCAGGGCCACCACAGTCCTGAGAACACAATCAATGGGGCGTCATCCAGCACAAAGGAAAAGGACCCATTCATTCTGTTTCTCATTTAGATTTTAACTAGGATTCAACTTCAACACTTAGGAAGGGGATGGAATCTGCAGGAGGCGGCACCTCTAGGCTCTGGACCCCCACCACCCCTTATTTTGTATCCACTATCATCTGAACAGCCAGGACAGAAGTGAGTCACCACCCAGGCAGGAATTTGGGAGCTCTGCAGCACAGGGACGAGCAGTGAGACAACAAACTCTTTTTATTTGCAACTTCAGAGTGACGCAGACACCCAGGAGCGGGCTGCTCCTCTCCACCCCAGATCTCGAGCAGTGACAGTGCCTCACTGTGCAGGGGCAGCAGGCACAGCGAACTTGACTAGGGAGAGGACAACTGGAGAGACAGTGCCAGGGACACTCCGCTCCCGACTAAGGTCAAAGGCACACTGCACTCCCGGAGCTGAGACAACTGAAGGAACACTACAGAGCCAAGACTTCATCCGCCTTTAACTCCTCTTCAGTGTCAAGGAGAGTCAGACTCCTCAGGAGAGTGGCTGGAACCCGCCTGTGGAACAGGGCTGACACCGCACGTTTAAGGCCACATCATGTACCTACTAGCTGTCTCCACTACTGAAGGCCCCTTTCCCACGGATCTTGGGGAGACGAGCTAACTCCACACTATGTCCTGTCCTCCCCACAAGGACACACTGTGCACACAGCTGACGGCACTGCTGGGCATGTTCTGCTTGGCAGTTCCAGGGCAACCGTGAAAGCTAGTCATCCACTGTGATGTTTCGGAAAAGGTAGGCCATGGACTCTCCATTGTGGATTCTCCGAATTGCTTCAGAAAGAATCAAACTGATGTCCACAGTCTTGATCTTGGGACACTGCAGCTTCTGGACCTCATGAGGGACAGTGTTCGTCACCACCACCTGTTGTATAGCAGTGAAGAACGTCACCGATGTGTGCTCTGAAATGGGTACTCAGAAGTATCTAGCACACAGTGCTCACAGGTTAGGTTCTAAGCTACAGACCTTCCTTCTACTGAGTATAGTTTCTACAAACTGAAGTCAACCAACGTTCCACAAGGGAAAGGTTACATGGTTCAGAAAACAAGAATGGAGTCCTGGGAATGCCGCGGTCTGTACACAGGGACCCCGCACTGTGCACAGCTTTCCTATTATCAGGGAAGATTTCAAGTCTCAAGTGCTACTTCAATGTCAAATCATATTAAAGAACTGAAACATTTATGTAAATAGCAACATATTCCTAAATACATTTCTACCCCAACAAGGCTGCCAGCCAGCACAAAGGACTGTTTCATAGGTACTCTAGAGATTAAGCAGCTTAACAATGACTGGGTCATCTTACTATTCACAGAAACTACAGCGGCAGTTCTTGACTCGAGCTAAATGTTCAAAACCCTTAATTATTTTTGTGGTGCCAGGGATGGAACCCAGGGCCTTGTGCGCGTTGAGCAAGAGCTCTACCACTGAGTCCTACTCCAGCCCTGTCCTAAGTCCTTCAGAAGCAGACACACCTCGTCAATGGAGGACTCCTCAATTAGGCGGGGGGCATCTGCAGACAGGATGCCGTGCGTGGCCATGACATAGATCTTGTAAGCGCCCCTCTCTTTCAGGATCTCTGCAGCGGCAACAAAGCTCTCCACATCATCAATAATGTCATCCTGCGAGACCAGTGTTAGCATAAGGAAGTGGCCTCTGCCCCCCTCTACAGACACACAGTTCCCTGCTTTTTTCTGCACTTGAAAATGGAGGGTTTCTGAGCCTGGGCCTGGGTCGAAGACAGTGAGAGGAACACGTCAGCGGTACCTCGCATGCCTGTACCTCGCATGCCTGGCAGAACAGTGGTGAAGCCTTCCAGTCAAGGGCATGTGACATGAGAGCTCACGCTGAGGACTGCCAAGGCTCCTCTCCTGTTTTCAAATTCCTGATTCATCCCACAGGGCCTGCGTCCCACTTTTTTTCCTCCCAGGAAAAAGTGACATATCAGGAAAATAGAATAAAGTAAGCCAGCTACTGTAATGACAGGTGACCCTCTAGCTAGCAAGGATATCTAGAGTTGAGAGCTAACACGTCAGATGCAGGTACAGGGCACTGGGACTCTCTTCTCACCAGGGACAAGGGAAGAGCACATCTCAGTTCATCATGTGGCCTCAGAACATAAGGACGATGAGGTGGCTGCCCAGGGACCAGGATTGAGGTGGGGCTGTGGTGCCGAATAGGAGAGCCACACTTTCTACACTTAAGGGTCATGTTTCAATCCCTGCTCAACTACAGAAAGACTCCTGTAGTTCTCCTAAGTCTCCTGCACCTCTCCTAAAGCAGCTGGGTGAGGAAGGACAGCAGATCCACCAAAATCCAGCATCACACTGGAAGCATGACCCCAGAGAGGACACCTCCCGGCTGAGTGCCAACAGTGTCACCCCACACACCAAAGACAGTGGCATGTCACCGTACCACTATGATAGCAATGCGTCCTCCGACATCCCCCACTACGGTGATCGGCGGCTTCTCCTTGGCCATCATCACTGGCAAGACAAAACAAACCACAAGACTTGTCAGTCACGTGTTGCTAGATAGCTACGCAATCCCAACCTCACCCCTGGGAGTGCGGCAAAACCAAAGCACAGGGGACGATGACAACCATCATGCAGACCCCCTTCCCAAGCCTGGGGTCTCAAACAGCTTGAGCGCAGCACTGACCCACAGAAGTGGAGGGCAAACCCTGCCTATAGCTTGAAACTCCCCAGTAGCTGCATCAAAAGTAAAAACAGGACAAACTAATTATTTTATTTTACTCAATATATCCAAAATATTATCATTTCAACATATAATCAACATAAAAATTTATTAATGAGATGCTTTACATTTTTATTCTAGTCTCTGCTGTTCAGGGGCATCTTAAACACGCATTCTCAGTTGAGACTAGCCTGGTCTCAAGAGCTCACAGCCACGTGTGACCATGGCCACACAGGGCAAGCACAGTGGAACACTAGAGAGCAGAGGATGGGGGACGTCACAGTGCAAAGCAGCATCACTCAGAAGAATCCAGGGCTCCCAGTGTCACCCTGTGGGACACCCAAGGGAAGGCGCCCAGGTAGAGAGATAGCTCACCTCCTTTGCTTTCTATGTCATCTTGTTTTGATTGTTTAACCTCATTAGGTGACTGGCACCACTCACACAATGACTTTCTTGAAAATCAGGAACCTTAAGACAGTCATTACAAGCCCATCATCTTTTCCTCATTTAACTGGTCCTTAGAGCAGAGGCTTCTTATCTTACTACAGAATCTGCACAAAGCCAACCACACGACAGAGAAAGGAAATAAGAATCACCCTCAAACCAGGCGCAGTGGTGCATGCCTGTAATCCCAGGATTTAGGGAGGCTGAGACAGGAGGATCGCGAGTTCAAAGCCAGCCTCAGCAATGGTGAGGCGCTAAGCAACTCAGTGAAACCCTGTCTCTACAGAAAACACAAACTAGGGCTGCGGATGTGGCTCAGTGGTCGAGTGCCTCTGAGTTCAATCCCTGGGACCAAAAAAAAAAAAATCACCCTGAAGAGGATGTTAGGGAACTGAAGGGGGGCAGAATGTCACAGGAGGACAAGCTAAGCATGCTTCTCTTTTTGGAAGTTTTTTTCCTGGTACTGGGGATTGAACTCAGGGCACTCAACCACTGAGCCACATCCCCAGCCCTGTTTTGTGTTTTATGTAGAGACAGGGTCTCACTGAGTTGCTTAGTGCCTCACCATTGCTGAGGCTGGCTTTGAACTCGCAATTCTCCTGTCTCAGCCTCCCAAAGTGCTGGGATTACAGGCGTGCGCCACCACGCTCGGCTTGGAAGCTTTTTATTATTTTGAAATATTTATTAAAGGAGTAATAAGGGAGAGGAAAGAACACAATTCAGGGTGATTATATAGTTTAGTGATTAACAATTCCAGCTGATCCTCACCTACAGGCACAGTGTATGTGAAGCCTAACAGATCAGCTGAGCTGAAGCTGATTTTACTAGCAAATTTTAAGAGACATTTCCTGATTTTGCACTGCAGAAACAATTTTTTTCCCTCTTTTTCTTGCGGTACTGGGGGTTGAACCCAGGGGCTCTCCACCACTAATCTATATCCCCAGCCCTGTTTGTTTGAACTTGTCTGAAGCCCTGTTAGTTTATATTGGAAGTAGCTGAGGCTGGCGTCCACGTTGCAGTCCTCCCAGAGACACAGGAAGGTCTTGCATGGAGCAGTAAAGAAGGTTCTGGACACGCCTCCCAAGGAGGGAGGGTGGGAGCCGCCAGCACCAGGCGACTTCCCTGGGTTCCGTCTTAAAAGGTGAAGGTTTAGACCATCTCAGGAGAAACCACAGCATGGTGCCACCTTTAAATTAAACCATTTGGGCAGGTGGTTATGCTGACCTACCCACTTCATAAAGAGATGGGGTCCCTTTTCTTGACCATTTTTCTTTGAATAAACAGAAAAAGATAAAAGCAGGTGACCCTCATCAGATCAGCAACAATTGGGCTCAGTTTGATAGAAAATAGGTCACAGTTTTGTGTTTACTTTTCTAAACTCCTCGCTCCCCACAAACACAGACACTGCTGGTGTGAAATGGAAACCCAGGTTGGGCTGGTGGAGCCTGCCCAAGCTGGAAAGGGCACTTCTCCCCATGGATTCTGCTTCCTGTGCGTATCTGGCCTTAGGATCTGGACAAAAATGAACTCCTCAAGAACAGAGATGGAGCCGGGCGTGGTGGCTCAAGCCTGTAATCCCAGAATTTTGGGAGGCTGAGACAGGAGAATTGCGAGTTCAAAGCCAGCCTCAGCAACAGTGAGGTGCTAAGCAACTCAGTGAGACCCTGTCTCTACATAGAACACAAAATAGGGCTGGGGATGTGGCTCAGCGGTCGAGTGCCCCTGAGTTCAATCCCCAGGACCAAAAAATAAATAAATAAGAACAGAGATGGCCAGTCCTAGGGACAGGAAACGGGACAGGAACCGTTTCATAGCTCACTGCAGGCTGCGAATGCCGACAACTGCTAAGGCTAACCCAGAAAGAAACGTCCAGGTACCAGCCCTTCACAGATGTCCGCTGAAGGTGCGGAGACCACCTATGCTTAAGGGTCTGCGCTCCTCCTGCATTTTGTTAGGCAAAACCCACTAACCACGGGTACAATATCTCCAAAGACCTCCAGTGTTTTTACAATGAAAGTAGGAAACTGCATCCTACTTTTAAAATTAGTGTTTTCCAAGTAAAACAATGGCTGCATTTACAAGAGTCCTTGGTCACAAAAGGACAGAGCCCTTCCTCTAAGGCACAGTTCAACCACACCACCTCACTGGAGAAGCAAGGAGGCTGGGGTTACTGCTCCTTACCCAGAGACCTCGGCCTGTTCCTAATTCAAAGGCAAGGTTATCTACATCAACAGACTGATATTAAAAAGAGAGGGAGTTTGATGTGTAGCTCACTGACAGAACACCTGCCTGGCATGTGCAATGCCCTGGGGTCAATCCCCAGCACCTCCAAAATGGGGGTGGGGAGTAAGGGCTGTTGGGCCACCACATGCAAACAAATCAATGTTTACATTAGCAGGAGGATCTAAAGGCTATGTTTGCTTCAGTGGCGAAAACCACACTTATAACATTAACCCAGGAATATCAAGCCATAAAAAGTAACTTCATCTCATTTTTTATGTCTAAACTCCTAATTTTTTTTTTTTTTTTTTGGTACCTGGGACTGAATCCAGGGGTGCTTAACAGCTGAGCCATGTCTCCAGTCCTTTTTATTTTGAGACAGGGTCTTGCTAAATTGCTGAGTCTGGCCTTGAACCTGTGATCCTCCGGCCTCAGCCTCCTGAGCCACTGGGATTCAGGCATGCACCACTATGGCTGGCTCAAACTCCTAGTTTCCACCATTGTGGCAAATCACAAGCCGTCTCCAGCAGAACCATTGACATATAACCTACAATCTTTCCAAACTTGTTCCATGTCCATCCTCAGGGAGGCAGCAAGTCTATTTTGTAAAATGCAAGAACTTCAAGGTCCCACTCCTTCATTTACATTTCTTAACTTTTAACACGTCACTCTGAAACAGGGCTTCTTGACCTTGGCACTGCTGGCATTCTGGGCGGATGACTGCGGTGTGGTGTGTGGTGTCTGCAGGGTCTGGGGGGTGGCGCAGCAGTGCTCCACCTCCCCTGCTGTGACAGGCTGAACCAGCCCTGACAAAACTGACACTGGTCGAGAGTTACTGCTCTGAAGAACAAGTCCGAGAAAAATACCAACCCGCCTCCCTGAGAGCTGCAGACCCCAGGTGCGAGCATTTGCTCTCCACTGGCTTTGTTGTTAACATTCTGGCATCTTAATACATGAACCACTGAAGCATCAAGTATTCTGATTTTGGAAGGCACGATTACACATACAAGAAATAATATAAGTGTAAGCAGGGCGGGATGGCATGTGCCTATAATCTCGGCTGCTCGGGAGGCTGAGGCAGGCAGATTGCAAGTGGAGGTCAGTCTTGGTAACTTAGCAAGACCTTGTTTAAAAATAAAATTCAGAAAGGGCTAGAGACATGGCTTGGTGGTACACAGTTTGCCCAGCATGTGCAAGGTCCTGGATTCAATCCCTAGTGCTGCCAATAAATAAATAAATAAGTTTCTTCGGAATTCTCTTGGCAGGTTCTGTGTGAGTTGGAACTCACAGGAAACAGCCCGGCAGCAACTGTGAGCTAGGGTGAGAGCAGGCCAGTGCCCCCTGAGGGAAGCCCTCTTCTAAAACATTTCCACAGTCCGTGGAGACAGCCAGGAGGGGAGCACAACAGCACCAGCAAACCTAACAAAGTAACATTCTTAGAACAGAGAACCTCAGCACATAACAGGCCCTGGCAATACAGTGACATCTGCCCAGGCACCTCGGATCCAGCCATTTTGCATCTTGGTGCTACCCTGAACTATACTCAGGCACTCATGAAAGGACCTAACACCGGGTCACTCACAGGCCATGCTGCCTGGCAACTGAACTTGTACACACACAGCCCAAGCAGGCTTCTAAACACCTCCACCAAAGCAGCCGGCGATCCCTGGAGAAGCAGTCGATTCCAGGGCTACGAAGGTAGAAGAACATGCAGCGTCTGGTTATACCAGGAAGTAAGAAGTATCGAAAGATGGAGTGTCCACAGGAGGAGCCTGAAGGAGTCCTTGGCTGAGTCTGAGATGATCTGAGCAGGCAGAGAAACAATAGCAACAGATTCCAACCTCTGCACTAAGGAGGACACTGTGAGCCCACATATTCCAAATACACAAATGAACAAGCCGGGTGTGGTGGCTCATGCCTGTCATCCCCGCACTTAGGGAGGCTGAGACAGGAGAATCGCCAGTTCAAAGCCAGCCTCAGCAAGGGCGAGGCACTAAGCAACTCAGTGAGACTCTTGTCTCTACATAAAACACAAAATAGTGCTGAGGATGTGGCTCAGTGGTCAAATGCCCCTGAATTCAATCTCTGGTACCAAAAAAATAAAAATTAAAAATTAAAAAAAAAATGAACAGGGAAGAAAGCAAAGCCCACACTAGAACGTTAGTGGAAAGAATGATGAACTTGGAACAGGACCATTGGTCCTGCAGGCCCAGCTACACAGAAGGCTGTGGAAGGAGGATCTCCTGAGCCCAGCCTGGGCAACAGACACTGTCTAAAAAAATAAATACATAAAAAATTCAAAAAGACCATTTGTCAACAATCATCACAGTAATAATGGATTCAGGCGAGAATCTTCACTGGATGCCAAGTTTGATGAGAAACAGGAAACAGGACATTTACAGGATTTTAACATATGACACTGTTAACTTCAAAGAGCAGAGCAGCCACCCAGGGGAAAACCTGCCTTAACCAAGTGACCAAAATCAACCTCTCCAGCAATGGACGCATCACGTGTTTCCTGACATTCCTGCCAGAACCACATAACTTCAATCTCGGCACACAAATGGCCCAATTAAGGGATAGCCCACAAAATAACTGGCCTGTGCTGTTCAAAAGCATCAAGGTCACATGGGACAAAGAACGGAGGAGCCATTCCAGATTGAGGCTAAAGAGAAATGACAACTGAATACAATGTGCACCCTGGATTAGGTCCTGGCCCCAAAAATGTTCTTTTCCCCCCCTTTTTTGTTTAAAAGAACATTGTTGAAACCTGAGTAAGGCCTGTGGATTAGACAGTAGTACTGTAACAGCGTTCATTTCCTGAGTTGAGAAATTATACTGTGGTTATGTAACAGAGTCTTTCGTATTTAGGAAATATACACTAAAGTCTTTGGTAATAAAAGAACATTACATCCACAACTCATTCTCAAATGGCACAAAAATAGTGTGTGTAGTAATGTGAAGTGTGGGGCTGGGATTGTAGCTCAGTGGTAGAGCGCTTGTCTTGCATGTGTGGGGCGCTGGGTTCAATCTTTGGCACCACATAAAAATAAATAAAGATGGGGCTGGGATTGTAGCTCAGTGGTGGAGCGCTTGCCTCGCATGCGTGAGGCGCTGGGTTCGATCCTCAGCACCACATACAAAGCAATAAAATAAAGACATTGTGTCCACCTACAACTAAAAAAATATTTAATAAATAAATAAATAAATAAAAATGCTGTGTCCATCTACAACTAAAAAAAAAACTTAAAAAGAGGGCTGGGATTGTAGCTCAGCGGTAGAGCGCTTGCCTTGCATGTGTGAGGCCCTG
>PVHX01023469.1:0-25689 GCA_004024805.1 Geosciurus inauris
GGGGAGGGAGGAGAAGCACATTTTACCAATGGAAATGATGCTTTCACCTCTGCCATCCCTCCTGCAGCCCCTCGGGAGTGCATGCACGAATCCTTGGAGGGGAGGGGTCACCCCTTAGGATACAGAGTAGGACCTTCTCCAGGTTTCCCTGGAGGTGGAGCTGCTGACCCCCAGCGTGTACTTGGCAGGTGTCCCTCCACAGAAGGGAGAAGCAGGCTCTGCACCTGCCGGTACTGACCACACTCCCTTTGAGTCCACACTCACTTTGTCCCTTTGGGCAGCTGTGGGAAGTGTCACACACGGCTGCTTTGGCCAGGGATGAGGGGGCTATATTATTAAATCTAAGACCATTCAGACCCATCCAACTACCAACTTCCTGGCCCTTTACAAACAAATCTAGGTCTAGCTGTGTGCACACCTGGGAAGTCTGCTGGATGGGGTGGTACAGTGCAGATTCTCAAGCATCATTAACCCCAACCAACAAAGACCTGGGCCCTGAGGTCACGGTCTGGAGCAGGCAAAGGCTGGGTGCTGCTTCAGACCCTCTCACTGGCACCACAGTCCCCACCGCTTTGTACTGCTCCATGCCACCACCTGGCCTCCTGCTCCCCACAGGCCTAGAGCTTGTGCTCAGAAGCCCAGCCCCCACCCTATTCATTCTCATAGCTCTGCTGATTGGCAGAGGCGGAGTGGCCCTGGTGCTCAGAGCCTGCATTGCCACCCCCACCAGACCCTTTCATGACTTTTTGCTGAATCCCCAGTTTTGGAAAGACACCCCCCCACACACATACACAGTTTAAATGGGCATGGGTCTTTATTTTGCAAGAGAGCTTCATTCAGCCATGCAAAACCCTTAGGCACCCTGGGCCAAGGGCACCTAGGTCAAGGGCAGAGCTGACTGGACAGACACAATAATTTCTAGAAACATGACCCTCTCTTGCCAGTTTTCCTTCAACTCAGTCACACACTCCTTGACTACATCACAAGCTTGGGACCATATTCTTTCCCTGAGTTTCTTGGATAGAAGCTCTGACAGAGTGGTCATAAGTCAAGACAAAGCAGTGTGCCATGCTGCAGGTATCACTGTCTAACCTTTCTAGAAGGATTTCTCATGCCTGGAAGGAATTTAGGTCAGGCCTGACCAGGTCTCTGGTCCTGGCTCTGCCCCATCATCCTGTGGGTTGCCCAGCCTTCCCCAGATGGTCTCTGGATCACTGCAGGATTGGCACCGCTGACCCCTGGCTCTCAGAGATCTGTCAAGTCACCCACGGACACTGCAAACCCTGGTGGACTGGCCTGGACAACCTGCCAGGGTCTCCCACGGGGTCTCTGAGCCCCCAGCTCACCCTACTCTGCCCCTTCCTTTAAAAGGCACCTGCAGCCCGGGCCAGCCCGGGAAGCATCCTCTCAGCGCCCCCACCCCGCCCAGAGTTGTCGCAACTCAGTCACTTTCTGGAAAGGCTCCAGTGTCAACCCCTGTGAGCGCAGCCCGCTGTCACCCCCTTATGTCGACTGCGTTCACACACGTCGCCCTGTCACGGTTCCCCTCGCACTGTCGCCACCCTCAGACTCACACGCTCTGCTCCTGTTTACCGAGAGGGAGCGCGAGAGCTGCCGATGTGGTCGCCAAGTTGGGCTGGGGACTCTGGGGGAGGGGACGCGTCGCGAGCCGGTGGCCGGGGTCGCGCGGTCCGCAGCCTCCTGCACCGGGCGCGCCTCGAGGACGGCGGGGACCCGGCTGGGACCCAGCACCCGGCGCACGGTCTCCCGCGGCGCCTCCCGGGCGGCGTCCCCGGCCTGCGCGGGCGGCCTGGGGCGCACGGCCACCGTAGGGGCGCACGGCCACTCGCCCGCACCGCGCGCCGCTCACCTCGGGGGGGCCGGTGCTGTCGCGCCGATCGCGCCGCCGCCGCGGCTCCGCATCTCCCGGGCGTCCGCCCGCCGCCCTCCGGGGCGCCCCGCCGTCCCCGCCGGGCGCGAAGGAGGGTCGTGGGGACGCGCGCAGGCTGCGGGGTCCTGGAGCCGCTGGCGACGCCTCCTGCCGCCAGCCGCCCGCAGCCGAGCAGGAAATTTGTCCGGCCGGTCCCGCCGCCGCCTCGGCTCCGGGCTGCGCTCCGCGCGGGGGCGGGGGCCTGGCGCTGCGAGGAGCGGGGGCGACGCCTGGTGCCCGGCGCGAGCAGCGCACCCGGCGCCCGCCTTCGGGGCTGCGGCCCCGCCCGCCAGCAGGGCCTCCAGGCCCTGGAAGCGCGGCCTCCCTGGGCATCCCCTTGCTCTGGCTGGTGCCCCTTCAAGGGAGCCCCGGCCCTGGCACTCTTCCGCGACCCGAGTGCATATGCAAGAAGACAAGGTGTGACAGGCACTCATGTGGGCGGGAAAGGAAACTCAAGGATCTTCCTGTCCAGCCTAGGCCCTGGGCACCAGGAAGTGGCCTGGGGGGACGTCCTTTAGGCCTTATGGTTGGTACAGGGAGAGCAGGGCACCTGGTGACACCCCTGTTTGGGAGAAGGGAGCGGAGCCATAGGCATGGCTCCCTCCTTCCTGGAGAGCGATTCCCATGTGGGGTGGAGAGGGCTTCCGGGTCACCAGGGCAATTTCTTCCAAATTGGACACCACGAAGAGCAACACAGGAAAAGTCTGAGTCTGCTGCCTTTAGGGACTTCATCCCTGGTGATTTGACTTAGGTTATTTGGAGAGATTTCAGGGAAATTCCATCAGAGGGGTCAAAAGGATACCAAAGCTATGTGCCCATCTCAGTTGTGAACCTCTGTGTCCCGCCCTTCAGGTTGGGCCAAGGCCCGGCTTCACAAGGGATACTGTTTTCTGTGATAGGGACCTTGTTCTTTAGGCTTGTGGATAAAGGACCACATGAAGGGATGGTGAGAAAGTGGCATTTAGAGGTGTTTGGTACTCCACCCAGCATCAATAGCCAGCAAGTGACTCTTGGGACAATTGAGACCTGTTCAGACATAGCTGCAGACCCAAATATGGGCACCTGCTGGTTGAGGCCTTCACATTTGACCTGCCGAGAACATGACTCCCTTTCCATGGGGTGCTGAGAGCTGTGAAGCCAGGGAGAACTTGAGCTCAGCCTTCCTTCCCTGCCCAATGCACACCTGTCCCAGAGGCCTGTCCAGAGCTATAAAAGCCAGCCACCCGCATAAAACTCAGAAAAGCCCAGCTCCAGAGACCTGACCTCCGAGCTCAGCTCCTCTGGGGTGCCCAGCCATCTCAGACCTAACTTGCTGTTCCTCTACCATATAACTAAAACTATATAACTAGTGTTCCCACAACTTCGGACCCCTGATTAAAAGTCTCATTCAGAATAAATGACTGCAGGGAGGCTCTGCCCGAACTGCCCCTGCTCCAGCCATGGCTCCTTTCCCACCCTCGCCTGCTTCTTCCTTCTTGGTACCTTCCCTTCTTGGTACCTTCTTACCAGTTGCCCTTGGAAGATGGCCACACTCCTCTCTTCCACAGTCCTTATCATAATTTGGGGTTATTTTAGGTTTATCTGCTCCTTTGGTGTCAGTCATTCCTTCTTCCCTGTCCCCAAGGCTGAAAGCTCCAGCAGCTCAGGCTGTGCCTGTCTCCATCCTCTCTCCACCTTGGCTCCTCACACACCCCACAGCCTGGAAGAGCTCAATGAGCACATGTGGGCTGGGAGAGCAGGGGGGATGGGCCCCAGCAGGCCACAGCAAGCTACTCTGTCACTTCAGCCCAGCGGGCAGGCAGCTCTCTCCTGAGCCTGCTCTCAAGCAACAGCCCAGGTTGGGTGGGGCCAGGTGGCCCAGTGACATCATCCAGCTTGGAATTTTCCTGCTGCTACAGTTGCTGAAGAGCCAGACTTACGTACAAGAAGGCAATGATGTCAAAGCTCTGATAAGCACAGTTTTGCTTGTTAACACTGCAGGGCTGGGGAGGCCGAGACTGTGATCCAGGAAGAGAGAAACGCGTCGCCTTTGTGAGACATCTGCCGTTGGAAGTGAACAGCCTTGGGAACATGATGGGAGGCAGATGGCTCTGCTCTCCTGGTAAAATCCTCCCTGTGGGACCCCAAAGAGTCTTCTAGGAATGAGGCACTGTTCCTTAATGTCTTCTGAAGTCAACAGACATCATGGCATACAGATAAGTCACAGGGACTTACGGCAGGGTCTTATCGGTCCCGGCGTGGAAGCCCCTGGATCCTTCTTTGAGATCTTTATTTCTATCTTGGCCTCAAGGCCCCTGCTGCATCAAAGTCAATTCTCCAACCCCCATCCTCGGTGCCAAGGCCTCTTGCTCTCTGGAACACCTAGCCACCTTCATCTTTTAGGACCTGGGACACAGCCCTCTTCAGCCCATAGCTTGTGCCTGTCAGAGCCCACCTGGGGCTTTCCTGATGCCCTCCCCACAGCTGCTCCCCTGACTCCCCCACACCCAGCTGTGCAGCTCTTCCCTGTAAGGGGCCACTCCAGGCAGTGTCCCTCTGGCTGTCACATCACCTGTAGGTGCACCTTTTCCTCTACTGGACTGAGGACTGGACGCTTGGGTTTCTCTGCAGTGACTTGACAGTATTCATTGAGTTTCAAGGGCTCGATTGGAATTCCAGTGTGGAGGCCAGAAACGCTGCCTAGGAAGATGAGCAGAAGGGTCAGGAACAACATGTGTGAAGCAGGTAAGAATTTGTTCTTAAGAGGTGCACAGTGTACGACATAAGAGTTGACCATTTCAGGAGGAAAAATCAGGTGCTGGTGATTGGCTATAGGGCAGGGTGAGAAAGGGCACTCTGAGACAGCTCCATGGCCATCAGGATTTCTTTGGGGACCTGTCCTCACAGAGGTGGCAGTCAGGATGACTTTTTTGGGGGGAGGGTACTGGGGATTGAACTCAGGGGCACTCGACCACTGAGCCACACCCCCAGCCCTATTTTGTGTTTTATGTAGAGACAGGGTCTCACTGAGTTGCTTAGCACCTCGCTCTTGCCGAGACTGGCTTTGAACTCACAATTCTCCTGTCTCAGCCTCCCAAAGTGCTGGGATTATAGGCGTGTGCCACTGCGACCAGCTAGGATGGCTATTTTGATCCCAGGAATGTACCAGAACGAAGCTAACAGATCCAGAACTTTTAATTTTTACATCACCCCAATTTTATTCCCTCCCCACCTCTTTTTCCAAGTTATGCACAAATACTGACTGAACTGAAATTGAGAGGCTGAGGCATTTGTTGGAAGATTTCTTTACTTTTCCAAAGAAAGGGTAGTTGCACTGTGCTCTAGGTCCTCATTATATTTTAATTCTTTCTTTCTTTCTTTCATTACTTTTCATTAAAGAATACAGCAATGAATAAAGACAATTACATAAACTAGTGACATGCATATCCCTAACAAAACACTGACATTTCCATCATTCTAGAAAGTTCTCTCATAACCCATCCCAGAAAATCCTCCTATTCCCACTCAAAACAACCATTGTTCTGATGTCTGTCACCATAGGTTATTTTACATGATCCAGATCTTCATAGAAATGTACATAGTATGTTTTTTCTTGTTTCTTTGATCTTGTGTGAGATTCATCCTTTATTGTTACAATGGTAGTTTATATAATACATCTTTTTCCTTTAATTCCTTTTCATATTTTCTCCTTATTGCTTTTTATTTTATAATTTTGATTAAAATATGTCTTGGTGTGGTTTTCTTTGTGTCTATCCTACTTGGAATTATTTGAGTTTCTTGATTTAAATTGGACTTTTCGTCAAATCTAAAGATTTTTCTGCCATAACGTCCTCAACACTGTTTTCTTCCTGCCCCCTCCCCTACTGCTAGACTCTAATTGTAGGTGCAGGATCTTCCTAGTACTGCCTCAGAGATCACTGAGGCTTTTTAAAATTTTAAGCCCTTTTTCTGCTGTGCTTTTCAGTTTGTAGAGTTTCTATTGCTGTGTATTTGAAGTTACTGATCTTTTCTTCTGCAGAGCTTAAGCTTCTGTTCAGTCCATCCAGTGAATTTTTCATTTCAGATATTCTATTTTTAGATCATAGATTTTTAATTTGATTATTTTCAAAATAATTTTTCATTTCTCTGTAGAGCTTCTCCATATTTATTCATTATATCATCTTTTCCTTTAAATCCTCAAATAGGCGTATAGCAACACTTCTGATTGCTAATTTTAGCATCTGTCATCTTTGAGTGTGCTTCTGCTGGATATTTGTTCTGTTTTGTTTTGTAGTGGGTAAGGCCTAGCTATTTTTCTGCTCCTTTGCATCTCTCTCTTTCTCTGTCTGTCTGTCCATCTATCTGTCTCTCTCTTTCATTGTAATTTCTTGTTGTTTGCTGAATGCAGCATTCTTGAGAGTCTAGACCAGTTTCACTTTCTGTTAGGATGTCTGTAGAAACTGTCACCTGAGGACTCACGTAGCCCAGTCTCAAGGCACAGTCTCTGTGAGGTCTGGACTGAATTCCTGAAGTGTTCAGCAGACGTTTCCACTCTGATTGGAACTTCTGTGACTCCCAGTGCGCTTCAGCCTCAGGAATCTCCAGGAAGCTCAGGGCCTTCAGCAGATGTTCCATGGCAGGCCTCAGAGTCAGGTTCTGCTACTGTGCAGCCTGGTGTTTTGGTCCCAACTCCCCAGTAGCCACAAGGCTTAATCGCAGGCCCTCCACTCAGAACACAGTGCTCATGGTTGGAGTTCCTCTGTGCTGCCATAGGGAGCTTCCCCAGGCACAAAGCTGAGTTCAGTGCCACTTTACTCTGTATTTTCCCCCCAGAGATAGATAGATAGATGACAGGAGAGTAAGTTGGATATCCATTGTTCTGTCATAGTTGTAACTGGATTTCCCACCTTTATTTTAAATGTGTAGTTCACTCTTCTGTGATTATATGTATTCCTTCCCTAGGGAAATGGCTAAGTCTAATCATTTTTGTACCTTTGACACCTAGCAATCCCCTTAAATTGTGTAAATTATTTTTGAATGAGTGAATTAATATTATATATTTCATTTATAAAGTAGTAATTTAAATTTTATGTTACATGTATTCAGAATTGCAGTTATTTTATATAGTAGAAGTATATGGTTATGCTATTTAAATGGCAGATAACATATGTGTATGTAATACATGATATATATGTTCATGGTATACACACACACGTATACACATATATTGAGTAGGGCACACATACACATGATGGCTTAAAATGCAGAAGTTTCAAAAAGTGAAGTAGTGAGAACTTAAGTCTCTCTTGTTTCTTTATTTCCAAGAGGACAAGTTCTCCGCTCCTGAGCCCAAGTTAGTTACCAGTTCCTCCTCACTCCTCTTGGAAGGATCCTAGACATTCACAAACATAACAAGTGTATGCACTTTCTGCTGCCCACGTTGCGGTACACCAATATTCCCCTATACTTAAACTTACACAGGTATGTTGTACCTCGGCCGTCAGTGTGTGGATTCCCCCAAATCTACCTAACTCTGCTTCCGTTGCAGACCACTGAGGTGCTCCCAGCTGCTTTCTAACACAAATGCTGTGAGCAGTCGCCTTGTTCACTGCCATTCCTCCCATGCAAGGGTATAAGCAGAAGCAGAATCCCAGGCCTGGGGCAGATCAGATGGTTCTCACCCACGTTGAGGGCGGGGCTTTGCCACGTAGGCCACTCAGACTCACCTGCTGGCTAACTTCTGGACACACCCTCAGACACACCCCAATAATGTTTTGCAGGTTCCTAAGTGTTTCTTAATCCAGTCAAGTGGATGCCTAAGTTAACCATCATAGCTATCTGGACAGTGGCATTCAGATGAGGGCACTTCACGTATGCTCTTACAGCCAGGCTACCAGAGAGAAACAGTAAGGCTGGCTGAGACTCTCAGACTCCTCCATGGTAGTCCATGTAGAAAGGCTACAAAGCACCCAGTGCAGCACACAGCGGCCACACTGTCACTGGAGAATGAAGGCTGGCTTCCTCATCTGGCTGTGACAGAGGAACAGGGGCCAGAGCCCCTAGTCTTAAAAAATCAGTAAGACAAGAAGAAAATAACACAGGAATGGTGTCCAGATACGGGCCATCAGGTGGTGGAGGGCCGTGATGGCTGAGAGAGAGGAAGGAGGCGAAGGAGGTGAGGATGACTGCCCTAAGAGCTTCCAGGAGGGGCTCCAGGCTGCTGTGCAGGAGGCGAACCAAGACAAACGTTGTGGCCTCTGGAGTGGAGAGAAAGAGACCAGGACTGAGGAGGCCAGAGTGGCTAGAACTGGTGAGGAGTCCTGGAGAGAGCAGAGCTGCAGAGGGAAGCTCCCAGGGAGCAGGAAGCAGCCTGGAGAGCAGTGTGACCAGCAGTTCCTGAGGCCCACACAGGGCTGGAAGAATGATCAGTATAGTCATTAGGTTTTCCATGACGATGCCAAAGTAACTCCTTCCGAACAAGATGACCTCTTCAAGCAATCCAGCTGCAGCATCTGCATAGCCAGGTGGCTAAAAATGAGTGGCCGGCTTCACTTCGTTGTATGTGCAAAAATCAACTTGAAATAGACCTCACTTTAAATATAAGAGCAAAACTATAAAACTTCTAGAAGAAAATCCAGAAAAACTTCTTTGTTATCTTGGGTTAGGTAAAGATTTCTTAAATATGATATTTAAAGCATAACCCATACATTGAAAAGACTGGTAAATTAGACTTCACCAAAATTTTAAAATTGTGTTCTTCAAAAGATGTTAAATGACACTTTGTAGAAGATTGTATGTAAAAACCTATGGTACCTGGGGAAAGCTATATTGAGAGGAAAATTTCTGGTTTTAAATACTTTCATTATTAATGCAAAAAATTAAGGAAATTAAATATTTATTCCAGAAAATTAGAAAAGGAGAAACAAAACAAAGGATAGCAATAGAAGAGCAGTAAAACCAAAATGTAATATTAAAAAACAGCAATCCAGAAGAATGAAACAGATACGTAAACAGGAACAGAGAACACAGCAGAGATGGCTAGTTCAGTACCTTTCTGAGTGCTCATTTCCACTCTTGCCCTGGGTGCTGTACCTGATCAAATATATCATTGTGGTTTTAAGAAAATTTTAATTATTTTTAATATGTAAATAACCTTAATAATTTTAGATTTTGAGAAAGTGTAAAGTATAAGACTGAAATATTTGATTACATATACATGTTAAACTTGAGTCAGTAAAAAGGTCTACAAATACATACTTTCAAATATATAACACGATTGAAATGCAAACAAAGGAATATACATGAATATATATGGATATATATGCAATATACAAAACTGACAAAGGTTTAATATCCTTACTATACAGAATTTTATAAATAAAAATAAACACCTCTATATAGTAGATAAACTGATACTGTAAACAGAAAACTGTGCCAATGAAATATACATGGAAATAAACACATTAAGATATGTTAGCTCCCCATGATTTAGAGAAACCCACACATCAAGCTAGTCCTTGTCTCTCGGCTTCTGAAAGAGTAAAGGCTTGGATGGTATTTGGTGGCAAGGAGCCGGGGAACATGAGGACTCCAGTGCAAAGTGCTGTTGGCCAGGTTTTGAAACTAGATCTGACTTTCTACTGTGCATGTACTGTTGCCCTGGAAATTCCCCTGAGAACATATCCAAGGAAATACTAGACAGGGTCACCAGCTAGAAGAAATAAGGAGCACGGCCCCATCACGGTCCCAGCAGTGAGGAATGGAAGCCACCCAGAGTCCAGGAAGACCTGCACGAGGGGCCCGTGGGATGAGGGATGGCACAGGGCTTGTGTCCACAGAGGAGTGCCTGGCAGATGGCCAAGGTTCTTTAAGGCAGATCATAAACTAGAACATGGAGGAGTCAACTTCAGTATAAATGTGTGTGTGGACATAAAGACGCGGATGTGAAAGTCACGCCCAGCTATGAGCAGGATGACTTTCCTGGGATAAATTGTTAGTACTATTTATTTTCTTCTCTACTCTTATGAGTCCCATTGGAAATCCTCTTTGCAATGAGCTGAGATACTGTTTGTATCATGATACAAAATTATGTTTATGCTGGTAGTAGGGCTAGAAGGAAGTAACTTGAAATTCTGCTTCATTTCTTAAAACTATAGTCAAAACAAGTAGATTTAAATGGAAAAATAAAACCAACCCAGTTTTCCCAAATCTACCCAACACTGTGAGGACATAGCCATGAAGTGGGCACCCTCACTGTGTCAGGGAGGGGTGGGCAAATGGGTGCTTTTTCTAACGAGCAACAAACAACAGCTTCAATCCAAGTTCATGTATTTTAATTCACTTCCAGAAACCTAGCTAGGAGACAATTCGAGACAGGGACAAAAGTTCATGCATAGAATCTTCATGCATTGTTCTTTCTCAATCATAATTTAAAAATCAAAACGACACAAATGTCCACAGTAGTGGAGTATATGTGTACCTATGCATTCAACCAACGATGCATTCAACAATATTGACTCTCCTGGTGCTGTTCTTTGGCAGAGCCTGGGATTCAGCGGTGTGCAGTGTACACATGCCCACCTCCTACAGCAGTGTCCACCCTCACAGGAAAGACAGTGACCTCACTCCATGAGGTGCTGTCCAAGAAAAGAGCAGGACACTGAGGTGAGTAGATGATACTGCTGTATAATGACAGGATGCAATGAAAAACATGCTGCGAACTTGTTTATTGCCTTAAGAAATTGGTATGGGCGTTTCTCTGAGGGCCAGAAATGACCTTTATAGACTATTAACCACTCAGCAGAGGGGACATGAGGCACAAGGCTCTGAACAAGCATGTTCAGAGCCAGGGGCACCAGAACACTAAGGCAAAACCTCTCAAGTTATCATTTAAAGAACATGCAGATATTATCCAATCTGGAAGAGGAAATTTGAAAAACACACCTCCCTGATAAGGTGTTAAGGTAAGGAGGTGTGACCCCACAGGATCTTTGACAAAGTCCTAACTAACCTCCTTAGGTCTCTCTTGGGAGCAGTGGTAAAGGACAGATCACTCCCCAGTGAAGCAATTCTTGAAGGAGTGAGGCTTTATGCTGGTGGCTGCTGGAATCCCCAGCACCTTAGGGGTGCAGATCTCTGCTGTCTCATTGCTTCAGAATTGCAATTCTGTCCTCACTTGGCAGACTGAGCTGGCTTCCATGCCATGACAAACGACTATAAATTAATCGAGTGATTGAGGAAGTCCTTGAAGACCGTGCTACCCCTGTTCACCCCAGTTGGCTGCAGCCATGGTAACCTCTTACTCCAGACCAAAGTCCAACACCGCTGGGCTTTATGACTAGGCCCAGGGTTCAACGTCCAGCAGCACGACTTCCTTTGGAAGAGCGAGGTTTTCTATTTCACAGCAAATCATTAGACTCCATTTCTAACATTGGACTCCAAATGATAAGGTCCATAAATCTTACAAGCAGATCTTCATTCTTTCACCCTAGGAAACTGATTTCCCTGAGAAGATGCCAACAGCACAGAAAACCTTGATGTTCTTGTCTGGCTTTCTCACAAGCCTGGGATCTGTCATCGTAATCTGCTCAATTCTTGGGACCCAAGCGTGGATCACCAGTGAAGGTGGCATCACAGACTCTATCTTCAACGGCAGCGTCACCATCACCTATGGTCTCTTTCGTGGTAGGAGCACTCAAGAAATTGATCAAGGACTTAAAGAACCAGACAAAGATTTTGAAGGTAATGAAGAGCTAATGTGAATGGATATAGTGAGTGTGAATTAAGATTCATGTTATTCTATATTGGGCCAAATAACCACTTGAAAATAATTTCCTTGTAAGTTCTGAGTGAAGCTGAAGATCAAGCCTACGTCATAATCTTGAGAATTCACCTTATTATTATTATTTCTACTTCCTGGGTTCTGGCTGTGTCTTTCCTCACAACAATCTGTCGTTCTAGCATTGGCTGTATTTGGATGGTGCCAAGGTTACTGTTAAGTAAACAATTAAGCAATGATAATATTTCAGTAAAAATATGTAGGAACACTCTGGTGTTCAATTGCCAGTAGGAACTGTGTTTTTAACTGTATAGACTAAGGATTTTAAGTTGGGCAACAACCTCTGTCCAGAGCTTTCTAAACAACATCATAGGGAAAAAGTAAAATGGAAAACAGTCAGCCTCTGCTCCTACTTCTCAGCTTCATCTCTTTAACCAATTTGAATTTACATTCTTGTCTCAAAAATATCTTGTTGTTGGAAATAATATTTAATATCTATTAATTGTGCATTTTCTGGGAACTTCTATTTTTTCCTAATTTCTTATATAATAATGCCTTCCTCTCAATAGGCGTAACATTAAATTTGTTGAGAATAATAAGTTGATTTAGTGACTTGACTTTTGAAGTTTGATATCTACTATTATGTTTTTTAAAATTTTAAATCACATTTGTAAATTGTATAACACAGGACTTCAATTTGAACAGTGATATATACCAATATTAAAGAGGCATTAGCAGGTATTTTGCAATCATTAACTATTAGCTTATAAATATCCATAATTTTCAACCTTATACAAAGGCAGTATCTAGTCTCTGGACAGTGGTTAGGTTCTGGATCCTATCTGCTTATGACTTTGTTAATGAAGTGAATTCCTTTAGAGCAAAGCAACATAGTTTGGTTGTGTGTCCAAGTTATGGGTCTGTCTTCTAGGCATTGGAAAAGTCCCCTCTCCCCTCATTCAGCAGCTTCCTAGAAGGACCAGGAACATCTGCTCTACAGCAATTAGAATTTAAGATGTCAATAATTCAGTCATATTTTTAGTTATGCAAGTAGCATTTTCAAAACAAAAATGAAACTAGTTTCTGAATCTCCAGACACATTTTTTAAAAAAAATTAAATAAGAGACAAAACCTACAAATTTTTGGTTTTCATATGATACCCGTTTGGAACTAGTTGATTCCAATGATGCCAGCGGAAGCCTGGCGGCCGGGGAGGCCCAGAGGAGACTAGGGCAGAAGGGCCTGGAGTGGGGCCCTGGGAGCTGCGTTGGGGGCAGAGTTGGGAGAGTCCTAAAGGGTCAGTGCCAGTGGGGAGCAGGGGAGGGACATCCGCTTCTCCTTTTCCTGAATCTTTTCCACTCTGTCCGAGAGGCCTTCTGGAGCCTCCCGGTGTCACTGTCCCCCAGCCATGCTGTAGATGAGCTGCCACCCAGTGGGTGAGGGTGCCGCACACTTGCTCTGCGGATCTAAGGATCCTTCCAGCCCAGGGGGTCTTCATCAAAGAGGGCTGTCTTGATCACGGAAACTTTGACAGTTGTCTCAGCTAGGGAGAAGTCTCTAGAACATCTGCCTGTGGTGTTCTGCTGCTAACAGTAGCTGGTGCTTCCCAGAGAGCAGCACCACTGTCCCTGCGGGAGATGCCATGGCCCTGCTCCCACCACCTGTCTCGGCTGCCTGGCACTTATTTCAAATCAGAAACCAGTCAGCGGCAGCAAAATAAAATCTGTATAAACATAGCCGCCCTGCTCTGCGAGGACAGATCGTCCCACTGGGGAGGTTAACCTCGTCAGGTTAACTTCAGCTTCTTGGCTAAGTTTAGTTCACGTGGAATATCCTTATGGAATAGTGATTACCACCAAGCTGTGCCATATTTCTGCATAGGATCTATCATATTGTGCCAATTGGAGCTGCAGATTTTGAAATTAAAGATGTCTGACTACAGAGTGCCAAAATAATTTGGCCAACAATAGGCAATTGATGAGGAGAATAATCAATCAGACTGGGAAGGAAGTCCTCCATGGTGTAGCTGGACTGCCCGGGGAGGTCAGATTGACTAGATGTGTCCTAGTTTGCCCAGCATCCAGATGAGAAGTGACACGTCCTTCTGTGCACACGCGAGCAGGTTATATTTGCTACTCCAGAAGTTCTGGATACCTAATTTCAATCAAAAGACCTTCCCTGAGCAGTTGCCATGTGGTGAGGCCTGGGGTTCTTGCCAGGATTTGCACACAGCTCCTGTCTCAGAGGGCTCACCACCTAGGGCAGGAGAATTTAGCTCAACCAGTTAAGTTCAACACCTGCTCTAACTGCAGGGCTGTGGTGAGTGCAGGTCTCCACAAAAGCAAGGGGTACGGTGGGGGACATAGGTCTGCAGACTCCTTGGGGACAGAACCCTGAAAACCTGGAGAATAAGAGGACACAGGCTCACACTCATGGTGATGTGTCTTCTCCTTGATTTGGATCTGGGGTGTTATGCAAACAGGATCCTTAAAAGAAGTCATTTCTTTGACTTTGGTTTTTGAAAATGTCATTTGGGCTGAAGGGGTGTAACATATAATATTTCCTCACACTGGGAACGATGGCAAAATGAGTCACTCTCGTGTAGGGGATAGGGTCATTTCAAATATCACTCAGCCTATGTGCTGACCAGAACATACATTTTTACAGAATCATTTGGACAGGAAAACTTTTTGTGAAAAACATTTTGTTCATGTGGCACTGGGCCTTTATTCTTGGTCTCAAGAACAGTCTGAGTGGTAGGTATGTGGCACTTTGAGCACTTGCATTGTGAGTACAGTGAGTCTCTGAGGCTGGAGGGGTAGTCACCTGGACACTGGCAAAGAATTCCTGCTTGATAGGGCTCTCAGGGAGTCAGGCCCTGGTCTGCTTGTTTTAAAAATCCTTCCCAGATGACTAAGACCAAGTGATTCTAAGTCTGGCTGATGACTGCCAGCCTCGCCATGGCCAGCTGCTAGAGGGACACACACGTTGCCATGTTGGTAGTTGCTTCAAGTTAGACTAATTTATTGGAGACAGCTCTGGAAGCAACTTTGAAAATGAACCCACATAGGCTGGAAGAAGGCATCAGGACCCATGGGCCTGCATGCTACACTTGAGTCAGTGACCAACATACAACTGCAGGAACGTCACTCCATCTGGACCCTCTGCCTATCAGTCTCCACCCACCCCCTTGTGCCCAGGGAATCAATAGTGCACTATTTGACAAAGATAAAAATAACTAGGAAGACAAATATGCTGCAAAAACGGGTTAATTGCAAAGAGAGGAAGAAAGGAAATAGATGTCTAGAGAACACATGCAGATACCTGCCTGCCACCCCCACACCTGCTCCCTTACACACTGGACACTTCTCCTGGAGAAGAGCCACTCATTATTTGCCTCCCGAGATGTGACCACACTGAAAGGAGGAGAGGATAGAACACAGGTGTCCTGCAGGGCTCAGCCACCCTTCCTTTCCTAGAGGCAGAGGCACCCGAGGCCACTTACCAGGGGAGTCTGAGTCACGCTCCAAGATCTGTTGGCACCGCAAGCCCTTCTGGCGTTGTCTTGCTATCCACTGATCAGGCCCATAGTGACCAGTGTTTGAGAAGAAGGGGAGGTGTGCCCACCCACCTACCAGGCCACTGGCTCTCCCCAGTATCTGAGGACTTACAGAAAACCAGAAAGGCAAATGGCACGTGGGCCTGAAGGGGTTAAGCATGCCTGTGTAGGGAGCTGGATGTCCAGTGCCTCTGATTTTGTTCCTTGCTCCATCAGCCAGCAGCTCAATCCTGCCTCCCAGCTGCAGGGCTGGTGGGCCTGGCCCTCATCTGTGTGGCCGCGTGTTGTTGGCCTCTTTCCGGGGGCTGCCAGAATGAGGGCAATTAGTTCCAATTGTGAGGTGGCTTTCCTGATTCAATGCTGGCCCCTAAAAGAAAGAATGGCGTGTGCTTGCTCATCCCGTAGCAGAGCGCAGCTGTCAGGTGCTGTAAGGTTTGCTGCTAGTCCATTCTTGCTGACTTGCACTGCATCTTCTGCTTTCATTGTCTGAGTTCTGAGGCAGGAGCTGGAAGGGAGATACAGCTGTCATACCTAGGTGGCAGGGAATTAAGGATGCTGAAGAACAATTCACAATGCTGCAGCTAACATCAAAATGAATCGTCCCCTCAATGCGTGGGAAAGTAGGAGTCAATAACTCCAAGTTGGCTCTTTAGAAAATCACATCTACCAATTCCTACCAAAAGTCAAAGAAAACGGCTGACCTCTACTGTCACTTTCTGATTTACTCTGAAAAAATGGAATCCTGACCATTTATGAATGAACATTCACTGCTTTTTATTAAGTGTGCAAAGCAGAAAAGGACTTCAGGGCACTTCAGGTGTTTGGGACGTAAGACACGTTTTTCACACTGAAGGTTGTTTTCTAGTAAGTATTCAAATTATTTCTTTGGCTCTCAAACATTGCCACGGGGAGGGCTCCTGAAGGCCCATCCGGCTTCCGATGGGACCCCCAAGTTTCCCCTGGAGAAAGCTGATTTGCATGGAATGGGCAGTGACCCTGCCTTAACAGTAGGGCACTGAAACACGGAGGGCCTGGCCTGTACCTCTGACCAGGTGTGTCCCCCTTGCTCTTCCTACTCTTACTCTGATGTCACTTTCCTCTAGTTTCACAACAGGTGTGTGCTAAGTTAGCACAACCATAACATTCCCACGAAAGACAGAGAAAGAGGCAAGAGACTCTGCCAAGGTCAGGGGCAGGTGCAGCCCCTGCCCAGGTGGTCCCCGGCCCTGAGGCCTGGCCCCTCAGACCTGCCCACCTGGCTCTACCTCAGGCGGTCATGGCGTGACAGAACTCTAAGTCTGACCTATGCTCTTGGAGCTCTTGCCGGGACGCAGGGCAGAGAGGGCAGTGCTGGGGATCTCACCATAAGCTATGGATCACCAACAGAAATCACAGAGCAGCCCCGTCACTGCTGAGGACGAGTTGGCTGCAGTGCCCCTGTGAGCTGAACTTAGCTCCCAGGCCCAGCTGAGGAGTGAAGTGTTCTGTAGCCCGGGGTGGCGAGGTCATTGTCCATGTCAGCTGAGCTAACAACTTCCTCCGCTCCCTTCTCCCCTGTGGCCTGGGCAACACCCAGGATCCCTGCCACCCTTTCCCTGTCCCCTGTCTTTCTTTCCTGCATTTTCTCACTTCCACGCCTCCCCTCTTCCTTTCTGCTGGCGTCTCCGCGCTCAGCCTCTCCGCTCCCTGTCTACACAGGTTTCTTGCTCGGGGCTCAGCCACAAGACCACCAAGCCACCCACCACTGGGGCCGCCTTCTCTCTCCCTGTGAGGGTCTTTGCAGTAAGACTGCTGTGCCGCCAGCCTCTGAGGGTCTGTCTCGGATGCCCAGCTGTGGACTTGCTCTTGTGTGCCCACTCTCTGCCCAGTGGGAGGAAACTTACCTCCCTCAAAGGGTGCTGTGATTAAAAAACAAAAATTAAAAAAAAAAAAAGGTGAACAAATGCAATTTCCAAACTCGTTTAAGATGTCCCAAACTAGGGCAAGGACATGCTCCTGTCCAAGAGGAGTGCCAGGTCTGTTGTGGACAGCATATCCTGATAAATAGTGGGTGTGAAGTGTGTGCAGAGGGGTACCAACAAGGACCGCTCCAAGAGGTGGCTTTCGATGACATCAGGGTCACACCTTCCTCAGGCCCTCGAAAGGTGGCCAGGTGGGAGAAGTCAGTGCACTTCTGTTTTCATGGGGACAGTCTGGCCCCCTGGGCAAAGCTATGAGAATGCAGATTTGGGCTCAATACAACGAAACTTTTTCAATACCTGAGGCAGTGCAGGGAGGGAAGGGCCACCTTGCTGGAATGTGTTCCAGTGGCCCCTCCCGAGGAGCCCTCAGCACAGAGCCCTGGAAACAGCGACCTCACCTGGCCTGGCTGCTTCTACGGATGTGAGCGTCTCCAGGGCTCTCTCTCTGGGACCTGAGGAACAGGAAGGGAAGGAGAATTTGCTTGTGTCCCCTTCCGGCCCGCCATGCCCACCATACCTGGCAGTGCCCTGTGGTTTGGGTCGTGTGTTGCTCTCCCAAGTCATTTTTTCCTCATGACTTCACAGGCCTTCCTGGAACACTGAATTTAAAGCAGAGTCATCTGCCCAGGGAAGGAGGGGATGTGTGACGGGGGTGTGGTGCTGGCTGTCCAGTCGGGTCATTTGTGTCATAGCAAAGGGGCAGGGGAGGAGTCAGAGGCCAGGGAGGATGGATGCTGGTGGTCGGAAGCCGAGGCTCGTGGCCCAGGGCTCCTCTCCTGCCTTTTGCATGATGCAAATCCACACCTGGAGCCCCTGGGCACCCAGGGTAGATGTGGAAGTTAGGAGGGATCTTAGCTTGGAGAGGTACGAAGGCTCGCCTAAGGGCCCAATTCCTGGCCTCCTCCAGCTTTGGCCTTCAGGCCTCTCTGGCTCCAGGGGACTGGAGTCTGGGTCCAGGGCCAAGGACACCTTGGTTTGACAGGAGGCATCCTTTCCTCCCTCCACTGCTGGCCTTGGGCTCCCTCCTCCTGGTGGCTTCCATTTGCCCTTCCTCCCAGCCTCTCTCTCACTGGATTTCCTGCAAAGCCACAAGGCTTATGGGGGTCTTGCTGCACACAGGTGTGACCGGCCTTTTCAGTATCTCCAAAAGAAAGCAGGGACAGTGCTCAGAGCCCAAGGAATGCTCGTGACAAAATCGCCACAAATCCAGTTGGCAAGAAGGTGAGGCCAGAATCACTGACAGAGGGTCGCAGGTATCAGAACACTGCCAGCGACTTCAGAATTGGGACAAATGTCCAGTCATCTACAGTCAAGCAGAGTCAACAACTGGCACTCAGGGAGGAATGTGGTCTTGTTTATGCAGGACTTGGAGCCGAGTAGCATAGCTACTCTAACATCTGACAGTCGCCAGCCCAAATACCTGCGAGGGGAGGAAGGGGAGGAACACCTGGCTGGAGCCAACTTCTGCGCTTTGTGATCTGCACTCACCAAATGCTGTTTTAGTTTTAGGGATATTGAACAATTCTTCCCAAAAAACTCTGCATTTGGTGGCAATCCTGTTCCTGGTCCTCAGCTTGTCCACTTCGCTGCTGAGTTCGGGGTTTACCTTCTACAACAGCATCAGCAACCCCTACCAGACGTTCCTGGGCCCCACAGGGGTGTACACCTGGAATGGACTTGGCGGTGAGTACCCCCAGAAGACTCTGCACTCTGCTGAAACCGCGCCCTTCTAGTCTCCATCTCAGCCTCTCCCTCTCACACACACGAGCACACAGGTCACACGGTGGGGACAGGAGTTAGTGTGTCCCAGGTCTATGGTGGGGTCTGAGGTTTACTTACAGCACCTCTGAACACAGAATTCTGTTTTCAATGCTCTGGCAAATAGCAAGAAGCGAGGTGAAGAAAGGGTGTCACAATGGATAACACGAGCCACCTCTGCTCTTGAGAATCTCACGTAGAGTCACATACAACACGCTAAGTTAAGAGAGCAGTCACTGGGCCCCTGCTGTGTGTCAACTCCAAACAAGGCTCCATGTGATGTGCAGAAGTACATGCCCACACATATGTACACACAGGCTCACGCACACGCATGCATGTGTACGTACACACATGTACCTGGGCACACACTCATTTACCCTCCTTCTGGCCTCCACCTGACAAGTCAGCTTGGGCTCCCAAGATGACACACCTGCGTAGTTGTGCCACTGAGCCACCATTGTGTCACTTAGGAGCCTCTGGGCCCACGCCCTCCTTGCAGCCTCCCTGCTGTGTGGTGTTGCTGGGTGGTTTGGTCGGCTTCATGGTTGGGTGTTGGGTGGCAGAGGGAGCCCAGATTGGAAGTGCGTCCTGGCTCTGCCTCGTACCATTGTTGACTCCTGTTGTGTTTTCCAGGGCTCTGCAGCTGCCACAGCTGCCCAGAGGCTGGGCCAGGGCCTGGGGGTGGTCTCCTTGCCCCATCTCATCTGCTTTTGAGGCCTTGCCCCTGCCAGACAGCAGGTCCCTCCTGCTCCCTCCCTCTCTTCTCCAGCAGAGCTGAGTTGGGGAGCAAAGGTCATCCTCTAGGGGGCTCAAGGGTGGCTTCCTGGTGCATCTTGACAAAAGAGCCAGAGACTCAGGCATAGGAATGATGATGCTCAGGATATTGAGGTGTCAGGAAGCCTCAGAGGAGAACTGTGGTCAGCTTCCTCCTGTCCTTCTGTGGAAGGCCATCCTTACCACTGCCTGGGGAGGTGGCTGAAAGGAGCCCACGTCTCCACGCCTTGGCTACACCGGAAACGAGAGGAGAGAAAAGCACTGAAGTTCCTGCTAGGAGGTCACTGAACCAGGGGTCCAGACCCACCAGCCAGCCCCAGCACAGCACAGGCGGCAGGAGGGGGGATGCTTGTAAAGCTTCTGAGGACTCCTAAGCATTAAGCCAGGACGACAGGGGCAACCTGTCCAGGCAGACTCGGGCACGTGGTCACATGACATGCTCGCCTCAGCTCTGAGGCTTTTTTTATAAGGTCAGGCTGGCCTAGCCACATCCTTGCACGACTGGCTCGCTCTTTCTGTGCTGTTGCTACCTGGAGGCCAAAACAAACCCCCAGATTGGTGGTGCACATTTGGGGCCAGGACAACCGCCTGCCAAATGGTCATCACTGTGGCCCCTCATGGTGGGCTGAGTGCCAAAAGGGAAAGGACTGGGTGGCAAACCCAGACATGCTCACCCCAAAGCCAGCTGCTGCTGTGACTATAGCTCGCCTCGGCCAGCCAGACCCCAGGCAAAACCCTGGCACTCAGCATTGGGGAAAAGGAGGTGACTTTCATTTCTCCTCAAGTGGCTGAGAACCTAAGGGAAGCAGAGGCTTCAGCATGGCTGGGTTCAGGGTCTCAGCCCCAGTCCTCAGAATGCTGTCTGTCCCCATCACTCCCTTCAATTATCCAGCATTTACTGAAGCATTACACAGCCAGCTCTGCTCTTGTAAGGGTCAGGTGGCTCTGGCCGCAGCCCCCCACGAGGAAGGATTTGTGAGTTCCCCATAATCCAGAGTCTCCTGGGCCCAGGTTCTCCCTAGTCCAGCCTCTGCAGCCAGATGGGTTGAATTTACCTGAGTGTTCACCAACTGGCCAAGGACACCTGAATCCCTGGAGCTGGGGCCAGGATGGACCCTTCTGCAGGGGTGCGTTGGGGAGGGCCAGTGGATTCCTGGAGGAGAAGCAGGAGCAGGTGCGCAGTGGAGACCATTGTGGCCACACTTGCAGGTCACAGCCTTCCTCAAGGCTGCCCCGGTGTCCTCACCTCCTCGGCTGGGTACAAGCTGACTTTGCACATGTCAGAGGCCCGACATGTGTCTGTAGAGGACAACATGGAAAGAGGGGCGGAGCAGCTTCCCCTCAGCCCCGCCCAGTTCTTCTATCACTAGAGATTTGAGGGGAGATTTCCTACCACATTCCGTCCTGGCTCAGGGGCAAGTTCAACACACACACGGGGGCAGGGGCCAGAGAGGCAGTGGTGAGCAGGAAAATGGACTGAGGTGGATGTGTAAGGAGTGGACTGCATTCTGACAGGACCCTGGAGGAAGGCTTGGGCAGCTGTGACTTCCAAATGGCCTCTGCAGACTTTGGGTCCCAACGCCTCATAAGTCAGACTTTGCCCTCAGTGTGCCCTCTGGGGATTACTGTTATTTTTTACCCACTTGCAGGGTTGCAGAATTTAGTGATAACTCTCAGTTTGCAGGAGGCTGAGTCTGCAGGAGGGCTTGTGTCTAGAGACCTCACCAGGTACTTTGGCCTTGGGTTACTGTGGGCCTGAGGCAGGCTGACCTCCGTGCCCTGGGACCAGAGGGGAGCACCGCAAACCCCTGTAGGCTGGGTTTGTGACATTCTCCTGGGCTGGCAGATGGCAGGCAGGGTCCAGCAGAGCAGAAGAGGAAGTGGGTTTCCTTTTTATTTCTGATGGAGAAAAGTAGGAGTGCTACCTCTGTGGCCCTGTGCACGCTGACCCCAGGCCCTCTCTGCAGGGCGCTGACCTGGTGTGGCTGGGTGCTGGCCACACAGGAAAGAACTGCACACTGAGAGAAGGTTGGAGCCAGAGAAACTACAGACTGGCTGCTTCAAATATATTTGTGCCTCATCCAGAGAGCCCAGGAAGCGACTAGGCAGGTCCTACGACCTAGGGTGGTAGGCCAGGACAGAAGCCCTTGTCCCTGAGCCTTCAGGGCCTCTTTATCCACCCTAGAGCTTGTTCTAGCCCCAGTAAATCCTTCTGTCCCAGATAGCTGGAGATTCCCAGCAGGGGGAGGCTGCGGTGGAGCCCAGGGCTCCTGGCATCTCACCCCCAAGAGGGACTCAGGTCAGCCCTGGCCTGTTGGCTGGCTCCTCCCTCTGCAGATCAAAGCTCCAGACGGGCACGTAGCCCTGTGTGCATCCTCCTCTGTATGATTCAGCCTTATGAGGAACTTCACAAGAGGAAAATGAAGGGCAATTAAAGCATGCGAGGCTGGAGAGCCTCAGAGGACTGGGCTTTTGTTCACACAAATAATTAAGAAATAAAGCCATTGTTTTGAGGATGAAGTCTGTCATCAAAGACTGTTAAAATGTTCCCCTTGCACAAACCCCTCTAATTAGGGTCTCTTGGAGGACCATCGGAACACCTCCCTGCGTGTGGGGCACGCCAGGACAGGTCTGACGCCAGTGTCCGCTGCGCTCTGCACATTTGCCTGTCAGCAGATACAGAATCCTGGGGATCCCCCTGGTGGCCGCATCCACAGTCAGACCTTGGCTGGGCCAGGCTCCCCTGCCTGGCCACAGGGCCTGAAGTCTGCATCTTCATCCTCCCCACAAATCTGGGCAACAGCAGTGTGGTTGAGAAATGAGTCCCAGGCGGGTAGTCTGCCCACCGCTGGACTGCCTTCAGTATGTTCTCAGACACGTGTGAACCTTACCACACCAACTAAAGACTCAGAACGAAGGCCATGCCCTTTAGCTGTTACCTGCCTGCCATCAGGAAGCAACTATAGATCTATACTTGTGTCCCCCTTTCCTAGTTAAAGGCTAAACCCCACTGAGTCAAGCAGAATGGAATTCAAGCCCCTGAGCCGGCTGAGGCTGTGCAAGGGAGTCCGGTCTCCATACCCAGTGCTTAGGACCCTGCTGACCTCTGCCCATCACAGTCCAGGATGCTTGGCCACCCATCTTTGCTGAGGCTGCTTCTGTCACCCGCCACGCTGCTCTTCTCCTTTAGCCTTTCTGGTCTGTCCACCCATCCAGACTCCTCTAGATGCTTGCCCTCCTGACACCACCCACTGTCATCCATCTGCAGGTGCGCTCAGCTCTCCTGCTGCATAGGGGTCTGAAGAAGCAGGTTATCTGGTAGACCAGGCGTATGCAACTGCTACTGAAAGCACTTAAGCGAGACTCTCTGCTCCTGGGCAGACACAGCCTGGCACACCCTTCAGCACTCTGCTCCTAGAATCTAGTTTGTGTCTTATGTTTTAAAAATAGTCTCCCGAAATGCTTGAAAAAGTCTAAACCTCCATGTGGATACTAAATAAACACGCTTAGAGTGCATGTGCTGTAAGGAAAATGTGACATTAAGAAATGTGTCACCTCTGGGCACAGTGGGGCATGCCTGTAATCCCAGTAGCTCAGGAGGCTGAGGCAGGGCGATCATGAGTTCAAAGCCAGCCTCAGCAAAAGCAAGGTGGTAAGCAGCTCAGTGAGATCTTGTCTGTAAATAAAATACAAAACATAGGGCTGGGGATGTGGCTCAGTGGTCAAGTGCCCCTAATTTCAATCCCCTTGAAATTTGGGGGTACCTTGCCCCCCCAAAAAAAGAAACATATCATCATGTCATTTATGAAGCTTAATTGTCTTTTCAGTATCCTTCATTTTCCTGACTATGGTGCTGTTTGTGGGGAACATACAGTCCAACCATCTCTCTGCAGAATTGCTGGAGAAGCTTTATCCAACCGTCACTAGCAGAGGAATGACCCACAGCTACGGATATTCATTTTGGCTCATCCTGTTGGTCATTCTTCTCAATATCATCACCGTGATCATCATCATTTTCTACCAGAAGGCCAGATACCAGCAGAAGCAGGAGCAGAGAAAGCCAATGGAGTATGCTCCCAGGGACGGAATTTTATTCTGAATTCCACTTTGAGTCACTTTGGCGGTGTGTCTGTTTGGTGGATGTCAGCTCCCTGAGCAGTGGCAGGCTAGCTTCTCTGGACAATCAGTATAGAAAGTCATTTGTGATGACTTTTCTCTCCCTGCACACTGTGTTCTTCACAGAGAGTGTCACCTTGGAAGGAAATGTCCTGCAAGGGTGGGGAAGAGGAGTAGGGCAGCCATGTGGCTGCCTAAGCAGTGGTCACTGCAGCGGGGTGTCAGGAGCCTGCGGCCCTCCCACCATCTGAAACAGTAAGGGTTCCGCACCTTCCCTCTGACCAGCAGGGAGCACTTCAGCACCCATTACCTGCTTCCACGGGAGGGAGCAGGTATTGTCATTCTGCTCTAAGAATAAAGACTTCCAGGTACAGAGAGATTCGGAACTTGTCTTTCTACATCCGGGGCTTGGAGGCAAAGGACTCAGGAGGAAATGACCTGGGTTTCTAGTTCCTCAGTTGCTGGGTTTAACCCAAACCCAGAGGTCGGCAGAAGAGCCGATAAGTGATCCTCAAACCTATTCTTGAGGTTCCAAGGTGTGGTTTTGGGCAGGAAGAGATTAGAAGTGAAAGCATGGAGAAATAAAAATTATAGCCCTTTGATCTTTTTCTTAAAAAGAATAAGTATTAGGGTTTGGGTTCAATGGGATCGTGGCAAATTCAGTCAAAATAGAAATGAAACATCTGAGCAAGTTCTACTGCCACCCCATGAACCAACCCTCTGCTTAGTTACTGTGGACAGACAGAGGTGCGCTGGGCAGATGGGGGTACCGCCCATCAGCCCCTCCTGCCCAGCCAGAGGCTGAGGGAGAAGTGGGTCAGAACACCATGACTTGCACTTCCCTGAGCGAGGGAATAGGACCACATGCAGAGCGTAGGGACTGGGAAGCCCTCCAAGAACAGCTTGGGTAGAATTGGTCTGTATTCCCAAGAAGATAGTTGGGCAACCAGGAAAACAGAACAAAGTCACCTTCTTGGCAGTAGGATGATTTCCCAGAAAACCACTCGAGCCTGACTCTTCCACAGGCTGGCCAGGTTGAATGCCGATAGGGCTGTGAACAATTCACCTTCCATGTCTTGGTGGCACCAGGGCTGAGAGAAGCAGGTTCACTGGTGCAGTTTGCAAAGCAGCAGTTCTAGACAGAGGACCTATCCTTTCCCAGGCTGTCTGGATGGACAAACTCCTTATTATTTTCACCAGTCTGTCTTACAAACATGTCCTGGGTAGCTGGGATGAGGCTGGCACTGTGCTGACCTGAGCGTCTGCCCTCGTGGAGTTGCTGTCCAGCACTCAAGACTGAGACCAAAACACAACAGCTCAATTCCACCTGAAACAGGTCCTCAGTCACAAAGTCGTGCTTGTTTTTTTAAAACGTCACTTCTCTCTGACCTCCTACCCTAAAGTCCTACTAACTCAAAGTCACTCTGTTAACCAATTATAATATTTGGAATGTATTTTTAAAACTCTGATCAACAGTAAAAATGTTCTAAATTCCTCAAGCCCAGAAGCTTTTACATTCCTTGAAGATTTGGGTTTTACGTCAGGTTTTGATGATGTAAATAGGCGATGAAGAGGAAAGGGACGCAGGTGACAAGGCCCTGTGAATGATCGCTAAATAGGCATTCGTGTCTCGTGCCTGTGCCAGCAATATGTGTAGCGGAAAGTGCACTGCACTTACTCATCTCAGGACAGGAGCAGAGCTTGCTTTCCTTAGGGAAGAAATCGTCTTAATCCTTGCATCCCAGGTGACCTTTGGAACCATTTAAAGCCCAGGAACAAGGTGAATGGAACTCAGTTGTCAGGCTGGCTTCATGACAACTGTGGGTGCCGTGGC